>JASSUY010024600.1:0-22153 GCA_032466535.1 Forpus xanthops
CCTGCCTTGAACACTGCCAGCAATGGAGCATTCACAACTACATTTATTGTCAAGAAAATGCTTTAAAGACAATAAAAGACAGTACATGATCCTCACTGAACTATAATCTTTTTTTGTTTCTTTAGACTTTAAGAGTTAAATCATAAAACCTCCCAAAATTAATCTGCAATCTGAAGGGAGAAACTTAAAATCTAAAGTTTAAATTCCAAAATTGTACTGATTTTCCTCAGATCATGGAACAATGCATTAAGCATATGTGTTTTGTGCAGGTAGCTTAAAGATGATTGCATCTCTGCCTCAATGTTTCATATCTGTACTTCTGCAAAATCTAGTTTCTGCAAACATTCACTAACCTAACTTACTGTCTATGTAAAAATACAGCTTTTCATTGGATACACCTCGTTCTTCTATGCAGTACTGCCTAAAAAGTTTAATACTAACAATTTATATGCAAGCAATTGTGCCAGGAGTGGATACCATATCCTCAGAAGGCTGTAGCAATTATAAACATCCCCAAAATCTCCTTTTGCACTGACCAGCATTGGCTCTACTTCACAAGACTTAGGAGGACTTCCCTTCCCTAAAGTAAGGCTGAGTCCCAATTGCACCACACCTCCTAGGACAGTAATTGTAATGCCTGTTGGGAAAAAAAATGATGCTTCAACATTCCTTACTGGAATGCAGTATTTATTTGGCAAATACAGATCCTACAGCTCAACAGAGAGTCTGGATATGCATTCTTTCCCGGATTCAAATGATCAGCCCAAACAAAGTACAAGGTTCAACACCCCAACCAACAAAAGTCACTGATGCTTTTTTATTGTTGCTTTTAAAAAAGCCAGAAAACTCTCATTTATCCCCAAACCTACCAATAAATACAAAAGGATGCCACTATACATTGTAAAGGACACAACATAACATTAGTGGAAGTGACATTTGTGTTTTGTTTTCCCAGTCTAACAGGAAAATCCTTTTCGTTCACCTCCTCTAAGATGATGCTTAGCAGCATTAGGATCATAGGATGGAAAGTCTCACTTTGAGTCCTACTTTCACATAAGACCTAGTGTCTTATGGTACAAATTCTTCTACAGGCCACTATTTCTTCTAAATATTTATTTGAAAGAGACACAGTTGTTTTTGATGACTGAGCAGAATCATCTTTCACACAAAAGTTAGTCCAGCTTAAAGCACCAACAGAAAAGATTTAATGTGAATAAACAGATTACAAAGGTAAATAGTAGAAAACAGCATCTGATGATTATATTTTGGATGTGTAAAAAATGGAACTTAACAAATTAAGAGTGCAGCTAAGATCCAACCTGCTGTATTTCACAAATCTTGATTTATCATTGCCTCCTGTTGCTGATTTTGGCTCAGCAGCAGTGTTGAATGGCACCCTCAGGGTCCTGCTGGAAAAGAATAAAAGCTTTTTCTCTCAGCTATCCAATAAAGAACAAGTCAACAGCACTCCAGGTACACCTACTAAAGCCTACCAGAGCCTAATAAAAACAGTTACTTAAATATGAGAGCCATTTCAGAGCCAGGGTTGGAACATGAGAAAGCAGCATTTCCACTGGTTCAAGCCTTTACCAAAAGTGTAAAGAGAAAACTTGTGCTGTTTATAGGCACAAGCATAGAAGCACTATGTTTGCCAGCCTATTTTATTACTGATGTCCAAGAAAAATCATCTTTAAAACAACTATGTCTTAAATCCTGCAGCTGGAACTGGTGTCTCAGCCCCCCTGCATCAGTGTCACTGTAACCAGGCACTCAAAAGACAGGCAGCCCGAAACAAACCAGTCAGCTAGAACCATTAGTATCAATTATGGGGACAGAGTTTATAAATTCTTTCAGGGTGTTAGAAACATCAGAAACATCATTTGTGTTTAGATAGATGGGAAGGCACGACAGATTAGGAATTTACAAGGTTTAACAGAAACAAAAGGAAATGGGTATAAATAAGAGTCTTAAAATTTTCCAACTGAATTCAAGATACAAATAAAACAATTCTTAAAATAGATCTGTCCTAAGTCCATAATTACACCAAAACCTTAAGCTGTTTACTTTAACCTGAATTCTAACACTGATCACTAAAGTCAAGGTTCATTTAATCCTGTTTTTCCCTCCTGCTGATCACCATTTCCATCCTAAAAACAAGCACCAGGTATTGTTTCAGTTCAGAGGCAGTTTTTGTTGTGAAAGGCTGAGCTTCACTGTAACAGCCCTAGGCTGCAGAGGAATAAATCCTCATTGCGCTAGGAATTTTGGCAGCTCTGAGGTGGAAACCTGCCACCTGAAACTTCATTTTGGACTGCCTGTGGATGTCCTTCCTGCCTGATCTCTTCCCTTTCTCTGCCCACCTGTTTCACAAGTATTCCACACTTGATCAAGGATTGCAAGTTGATCTTCACGTTTTGATGAAGTGTGCAGTCAAAAACATTCAAGTGCAGGTTGTTTTATTTCATGCCAGTCTGGGAGATTGTTGCTTTTTATTTCAAAGATTACACCTCTTATACTTACACTTGTTCATCTAGTTCTTTAAGCAATTTACGGATGTGACAAGTATACTTCTGCCAAGCAAGTCACTTAAACATGGCTTGCCTTCTGCTGCTAGGAAGTAGCACTCATTAATAGTCTTAATCGCCTTGGATGAAATGCTTTCCATAATAGCACATTAAAGGGAATTATTAATACACATGAGTATACATCTGTGTTATTTTCATATGTAACTTAACAGGTCTATGATTGAGCATCAGTAATCTCCGATTTTCCCCAATTAACATTATCCTACAAGCATATCAGCAATTTTTATTACATCAACATTTAGGTTCAACATACTTCCATGGCCAATTCATCCTTTTCTGTTCAATATACAATGGGTTTATGGCATAACACTGTGACAGCCTACAGAGCAAGTACACTGGTAGCACTGGAGTGCTACCACATAAGAGGAGGATGCTGGCATTGACACTACTGGGAGAAATTCAGTATGAATATGTTCACACAGATGGGAATGCTCCATCATCTTTAAAAATAACCAGGTTAAGGCATGCACAACTGAGAAGCAAGGGTTACTAGATGTAGTGCCTGTTAAAAGACAGGGTCTGAGTACAACCCCAGGAGTGGCTAACCTCATTTAAAAAACAGCTAAGTGTTGACTAAATGGTAAAAATCTTCAGCATAGCTTTAAAATGGTTTGATACATTACAAACAATTGAGACTTGCATGTATTCTAGGAATCTTATTCTGCAAACACAGACAAGTAAGAAACATGCAAATGAAAGCCCATCAGTATGATAGCAATACCCATCTGCCAAAGGCACAGCACACATCATGGATCATCCAGTTCTCTTCTGCAGGCAAATCACAATGAGGCAGCCAAAGAAAAAGGACAGAACAAAAGAAGCTATGACACAGCACTGAGAAACAGCAGCTTTGCCCTTCTAGCATCCTGTATGGAAACTCACTGTAGCTCAGCTAAGGAATCACAAAATACAGCCATTCATCTCATTTACTGTCTTACACCAAACTAGGATCAACTACATAATTTTTCTTACATTTTCCTCTTGATGATTTTTAGAAACACTTCTGAAATACTGCTGTAAGCTAACGTTAAACTGTAGGGGTTTACTATTAAATAAAAGATGGTAGATTATTTCTTCTAAAAAGCAAAAATGTCACCTTGGTAGCATAACTGAATTTCATGCAGAGTTTAAGCTCTCACCATTAGTTTATCTTTCTCCTAAAGAATACTCCCAGATTAATTTCTTTTTAAGAACTTATCTTAAAAGTGTATGACCATCCAAAACTCTCAATAAATGTAGCTTTACTGTTTCTTCCAAGTTGGTTTAGCCTCTCTGGTTTCCTAATTGGGACCAGTCAAGAAGTAATTGTGACTAAAATAAACACTCATGCTCAATGTTGCCATCCCTAAACCTTAAAAAAACCCTACAAGAACAAACATGATATTTCACTAAGGAACAAAAAGGAAATTTGGCCCATTACTTCTTGATATTGCACAAGTAGAGTGATCTTGGGAATAAAGCTACCAAGCCCACCATCTTGACCTATTCCTTCTGCTGGAGGAAGAAGTTAGCTTACTTCCAGGGCAGACTGAAGTTTTTCTAAGACTGCTTCACACTGCATCATCATGGAGTTAAAGCACAGCTCCTGTCAGCACTGTATGTTAACAGATACACAGCACAGTGCCTTGACCACACTACTAATTTGCCTGCTCACCATACATGGGTTGGGTTCTACAGCTACATTAAAGCTGTAGAACTCTGCAGAGAAGGAAATTATTCTTTAGCATGTGGGGTACAGCCTTTAAGAGTTCAAAGTAGGCATTAGTTTCTTCACCTCTTTCTAAGCAGGTATCAAAAAAGCAGGTACCCACAGTAAGTTTAGCCCTGACTTTTCCTTTCCACCTGGTAAAAAAGTGTTGCTAACACATTGCAAGCTACCAGTAACCAGAGGGGTCTGACAAGATTAAGTGCCTTTCTTTGTGGGTGTGCTGCAGAGTGAAGCATTTATATGCCAATCCCAGCCTTTAAAGTATGGCCTCCGGCTCTCCTGACTGACAAGATACGGTTTAAAAGTCATAATGGCTAGCAAAATAGAGGACAACTAAAAAAAAGTTTCTCATCTCATGATTTTTTAAGTGAGTTTCATGTTCTTTGGGTGCTTGGTGATTTCAGTAGTCACAATTTATCAGATTCCAGGAGCGCAAATCACTTTCCTCTACATATTCAATCTATAAATGCGTTAAGATACTTGTAATTCTTTTAACAGTAGGATACACAGAGCACGAAGAATTACCTCAGAATCTTTACTTTGCAGCAGAGCTGGAAGAAAAATAGATCTGAGCATGCTGTCCACTCAAAATATGCCATTCACAGCTCAGCCTGCCTGCTGCTTTCTCCTGAGTCAGCAGGGAACTGCAGGAGACAAAACAGCTTCCCCCTGAAACACGTCAAGAGGTTAATTTGATATCCTACCAGCTCGTAAGAACTGAGCAGAGAAAGTAGAGGGTTGGCAGGAGACCAACACTTTGAAATCTCAATGCTAACATCGCCAGGCCTTTTCACCCTCATTTTAGCAAGCCGATGGATTTGTTTGTTCCTTTTCACTCTGTCAGTGGACCCTTCTGAGAGTGGTATGGTTTGACATTGGGCTAAAGGTGAGCAGCTTGAAAGTGTTGCTTAAGGAACAGAAAAACAAACCCAAAACAAGTCAAGAAAGACCTAGAGAAGAAACTTAGTAAAAAAGCACAGGCGTATCTTGAGTGCTTTGCTGTAAAGGGGAATGCAGTATTTGAACTGCAAAAACAAATGTCTGTTTTGTGCCATACTTATTTTTATACAGAGAAAAAAAACTTCAGAAAAATAAACCCACTTTTTTTTTAATTGTTATGCTTTTTTGATCATGTAAAAAGTTACACGCAAATAGATCTACTCATTAACTGTTAATCTAGAACACATCTAAATGTGATAAACTATTAGATTTGGTTACTAATTACAAGAGGCCATCACATATAGTTTTGCAGGAAAGTTACGCATATAAACATTTAATTCATTTAAGATACCAAAGACAAAAACCCTTTAAAAGTAAGTGTTTCATTTGGATGAGAAAAGCCAGTTAACTACCCAGTTTAGATGGGGTGCATTTCATTATATTAACCATTATTTTGCCATTTGTTTCCTAACAGCCTTTCCTTAAAACCACCCAAAGTGACTGGAAGTTTCAAGGAGCAAAGGAACCAGAATGGAACAAGCTTGGATGACAGACAGATGAAGAAACACTGCTGCCATATGTTAAATGCATAGGAATGTGTCACTTCAGAATTGACTTCAGACTCCTCCAATGTTTGTAATTTCACTTTAAAAAGTGAGAGATGACACAAAAAAGCATTTTAATATCCGTTTCAGTGATTTTATAATGTTATCTAAACTGTAATAGTAAAGCAAACAATTACTCCAGTCACAATTGGCTTATATGAAAGAGCAAGATCAAGAGAAGCTTGTCAATATGCGCTCAAACATAAAACCAACACTTTGCTATAGGATAAAAAAGGGAGGGGAGGGAAGTGTGGAGAACAAACACAGGGAAAGCAAAACAAAAGGGTGTTAAATTAAAAGTCACTGCAGGAGTCAGCAAAATACACCAAGTCTCCAGATGTGGGGAAGAAAAAGGCAAGAGTCCCAGAAGCTTCACATGATATTCTAAAATCCTTTGACGCCAGTTTACAGAGGGAACTTCAAAGGGTTAAATCATGGGTTATCAATGGGAAAAAGAGTTGTGGGAGTGTACTGGACTGGAAACTGACATGGAAAAGATCTCTGGCTATTCCATGGCTATTTGGACAGCCTATAATCATGCTACTTTCCACCAACTTGGAGGGGAAAAATGCCATGTCAGAGAAAACACAAAAAAAAAACAACCAAAGGTATGCTTGCTAGCTACTGTGCTGAACTCCAAACAACACCACTCTAATCCTTTCACTAAAAGTAAATTAAGAGTACAGTAAGCACTTGGTTACTTCAGAAAGTATGGTTCCACTAACTGTTGAAAACTCCCAAAGAAAAGCCCAATGAAAAAAAAAACCTGAAGATTTAGTGAGGACATACATTATGGTTCTTCTCCTGTTCTGCTGCTATACAAATCCTCTACAAAATCTCAAATCATTAACAAATGGGAAAGAAAACAACAAGAAGTTCACCGAAAGGCCAGCTGTCTGCTTGTAGCCAAAGATGTAGAGCCAGTAAGAAAGTCTTCAGTGGAACTATGTTCTGTGAAAGGATGCTGGCTGGCTCAACACAGGCTTGGGGCTTTGGGAAGACCACACCAGGTACAAAACCCAAAGGATAAAACTTCTGAGAACTTCAAAATATTTCAGCATTCCATGATGGAGATGTGTCAGTGTTTCATTTTAAATAATGCACTATTAAGTTTGTATTCCATTATGGCAGCAATTTAACCTGACAGAAGAATGTGGATATGCCTTATTAGGGAATAACTCTTTTAAAAGATCTCACTTCTCCACAGGAAGACTCTGGTCTGAATGATTCTTACTTCAATCATGCCTCTCCATCACCTTTTCTTTTCTATTCAACTTACGTGTCCAGCAGCCTTTTCCAACCATTACTCATCTCCCCCTTTCTCATGCTGTCCTTAAATAGTCAACTTATTTCACACAGTCTCACAGAAGAAAAGGTTCAGTTTGAAGCAGGAATAGACTTGCAGACAGCTAATGAAGAATGCTGATGGGAAGAGAACTGAATTACTGCCATTTTCAGAGATTCTCAAGAGGGGCAGTATTCCTAGAAGGAGTAGTGTGCCCATATAATCTAGGTAATTTCCTAATATACCAAAACCCCCTGTCCTAGGGGAAGGAAAAGGATGTGCTTGACATCACTTCTCATAGTCTACTATCACAGGTATTCTCTGGATTAGCAAATACCATGTAGTGCTTTGCAATTATGTACATTACCCCTTTTTGTGCACCAGATTTTCTACTGGAAAAGTAAAGCAGAAACTCCTTCACAGAGACTTAGATAGGGCAATGATGGTGTCAACACAACTAGAAAGCAGTTTTCACATTCCCTTTCATTGGTTATAGCCTATTACCGTATCTCTTCCCAGCTGCCAAACAAAAGTCATCTTTACAGAGTAATGGTGTAAAATCAAGGGTTTACCTCACAGCATGAAGACATGAAAGAATGTGGAATGCCATATTTTGTAGTATCTATGGAATAAGAATTTATTTATTTGTAAGATTACATTCTACTGAGCCATTTTCTGCATCCCAACTCTCCCAGATTAGTACTTCACCATTAGTTAGAATTAATTCAACAGTAAAGCTTACCAAGGGAGAAGTTGCATGCTAGACAGCATGCTACTCCTTGCAGCCATTACTTCAATTGTTCATTTTGTTACCTAGCAGAACACACCTGGCATGTGTGAGTAGGAGCAATGTATTGCCATTGCAAATAGGCTCCTACTAGTGACCAAACACTGTGGCTTTCTATGCCATTTGCAAATGGGAAGAACAACATTCATGTTATCCAAGATTTTCCAAAACCTGAAACCATAAAAGGTTCACCTGCAAGGAAAAAATAAGACAAAATCATAAATGATGGATCAAATACTCAACTGAAAGCTCTGTTACTAGTGACCAGCAATCAGAATTCCAAAAAATCAGCTCCATGTAGCACTGCAGCACCTTACACCAAGAAAAACAATATGAAACTCAAGAAGTTATAGAAATTCCATTGACTGAGACACAAGGGTTTTGTTTCATATTAGACCCAATTCTATCAGCCTCTGAACCATCTTTTTTAGGTGTAAAGACCAGAACTGAAAGTTGTTTTCAGTTAATTTTGTACAGCTGGTCACAGACAAGTGCTGGAATTTTGGAATTGCTGGGAAAGAAACCTAATTGGCTGCTTTGTGCCTCTGGTGAGAGCACTACAATGTGACTCAAGACTGAAAACAGAAGGAAGTGGTGTTTTGTTTCCCTAGAATGAATCACTGTGGACTGCCTGACAAAATTCTCTGGCACTGGAACAGAAGACAATAAAACAGACCTATTAAAAAGCCTGGGAAGCGCAGCTGGGGTATAGCATTTTCTTCATGGAGGAAAAAGTTTTCCAAATATTTTCCCTATAAGGTGTGAGAGGTCCTCAGCACACCACAGAGCTTAAAGAAACAGTAAGAAAGCAAGCAAACCAGAATACAGAGAAAGAGAAGACACTCAGAATTGCTGTCAGTTTGTAGGAAGGGAAAAATAAAGACATCAGATGCTAAACTGCCACCAAGAAACAGACAAAACTAATACACTTGAAATAGTGATATTATAGCTTTTGTGGGAAATTATAAAGCTTTTATATCATTTAGATAACATGCCAGTAAAATAGGGAGTTTAAATTGTAATAGGAAAAACAGATGCAAAGATGCACCTGTATCTGCCAGGAGACAGAGGACAGAAGCACCTCTAGTTGCGCTAGTGTGGTCTAGTGGATCGTTCCCATTCATCTCCATAACAAGCAACATGAGAGTACAGCAGGCACTCACAATGCTGTTCTCTCATTCCCTCTGTCGCAGGCAATGTATCCTGAGCTACATGCTACAGGAGTACTGTCTGGGCTGCTATTCCCCACCAGCTTGGGGTGAGCACACTTTGCAAGGACATCTAAATGAATCAGTAAGACTTGGAAACTAGAGCTACCTTTCCCAGAGAAGGCTGATGTGGAAAGTAAAGTCAAGTGGAATTTCCTGAGCTTAATGTTCAGCTAGTAAAAAAAATTCAGCTGCATAAAGTTCCCACTGAATCTGTTGTCTTCTGGTTATTTAACTGCAAGACTGAGTCCTGCACTGAAGAGAGAAAAGAAGTCCATTGTGCATAATTAAGATTGTCATCCGAAAAGAAGATGGGAGAATGAAACACCTTTAAGAAGCTGACAAGAGTATGAGAAAAGACTCAGAAAGTGATTTGCTAGGTAGGTATAAGAAAACAAAAAGCCAGCTGAAATGGTTAGCAGGTGATCCATTTACTACTCCTTAACAGGTTATCAAGCACTACTGACTGCACAGATATTCTTAGCTCATGGGAAACATAAAATAAAAATATACTGGTTTCAATACCATGAGAAAAGCATTGCCTAATGTTTTCCTCTGTCAGCTCTGCTGCTTCCCAAATGACTATGCCCTTTCATCATCAATCTCTTAACCAAAAGGCTTTATGGACTGTGTCACTGCAGACCATTTATCACTCTGGTAAACCAGAGTTTCTTAACTCTGGGCCTTGAAGCAGCATGAAATGAGTGAAATCAGCTAAAGTAATTTCAAAAAGCCCTACGGTGAAAAACAGCATCAAAACATTAAGTCACTTCTAGCTAAAACCTAAAAGCAGTATCTTGAAAAAGTGAAAACCAGACATACAGTATCACATAGTAAGAGTTAATATAGAATCACAGAATGGTTTGGGTTGGAAAGCACCTTAAGATCATCCGGTTCCAACACCCCTGCCATGGGCAGGGGTGCCTCACACTAGATCATGCCACTAAAGGCACTGTCCAGCCTGGCCTTGAACACTTCCAGGGATGGGGCAGCCACAGCTTCTCTGGACAGCCTGTGCCAGTGCCTCATCTCCCTCACAGTAAAGAACTTCTTCCTTACATCTAACCTGAACTTCCCCTGTTTTAGTTAAAACTCATTACCCCTTAGGATCTAATGCTTTGGAAAACTCCATTGAAAACCACAAAACTAGACTAAGGTGAGATGCATAATGAACAAAAAAAGAAAAAGGAGTTACCTAAAAAAGAATCTTCACTAACACACATTGACAACATCCAAAACTAGTGGCAGACCTGTGATGTTAAGCCAGTTTCTTTTCCTAAAATATTGGAGACTTATGAATTAGAGACATGTACAATGGTACAGACACACAAAATACTACATAAAGGCATGAAATTGTTGTTAACCAGCTAGGAAGGTGTGCATTACATTAAATGTTCATCGTCCTGTTGCCATCACTAGGTTGCCATTATCCTGGAGGCACTGAAATGCACCATTACATAAATCTTCAATGGTGTAATTATTCCTGGTCATCATTAGTAACAGCTGTAGCATTCAGACTGGAGATCTATCAGCAATAAACTTGCAGAGTTTAATAAGAAAAGTCTTTTTGTAGTTTTTATGTTGTGTTCCTGAAACTCCTAAGGAAACTTTGTATGTTGGAATATAATCTCCATCTTCCTTCTACAAAATTAAGGCCCCAGTACCTCTGTGTACAGAATATTTTATGACTATTCTTTCTGTGTATTTCCAGTTTCCTCTCTCTGACTTCTGTAAGCTTCTCTATAGCTGCAGTGAGCAGCCTGCAAGTAGTAAATCACAAAATCCAAGTCTGCTCTCACAGCCCTGAAACTATATAGGTAGTTATACAAAATATAACTATAAATATCCATAAAGAAACCATTTATTTCAATTCAAATGTTGATTTTGAAGCTCAGATAACAACTGTTTGAATGCAACATGGCTGATTTTGCAATTACATAGTATAAGCAAAACCATTCAATTTAACTGGACTATTCCTTCCAGAATCCCAGCTGTATTTTGTGTGACAACAGATCCACTGAACTGTATTCTACTGCCAAAACACCTTTTCTTCCCATTCCCATTCTTTTTTATTATCTAGATGCAGATAATTTGTGAAGTAAAGTGCCAGTAATAACCAGATAATGCTACTTACGTTTCATGATACATTCATCTACCAGTCAGCTTGTGCTGATAACAAAAACACATACTGAGCTCTCATGGTGTTTGGGAAGAAGAGCATGAGCTCAGTGAACGTAAGTTTAAAAAACAAAAAAATGTTGAAACTCACCGTTTAAGATCTTGTGATTTTCAGGCTAATTTTACAATAGTTAAAATACTTGGAATTGAAGCTACTGATGCTGAAAAGTCATTTGCCGCTGCAATAAGTGGCAAAATAGAAATTACACATCATGTTAGTGATGACATATCTTAACATCACATATCAGAACATTAGATGCCCTGGGTTGAGATTCTTCTTTTTATTTAATATTCTTTCCATGCTTGCACAGCCAAAGAGCTTGTTGAAAACTGCTTTAATATGATTAGCCAGATACAGAATCAGCCTGTACTATAAATCTCTGAAAACAGAAAGCAATAATGGGAACACAGGCAAAAACTGAACTATCTGTCATAACCAGTAGTGTAATTACTCTGTGCACATAGCAGAAAAGCATTTAACTGACTTGCATGCTGCAGATCCACGTAACAGCTATTCACACTTTGGGATACACATTTCACACCCCAGTATCATGTCCTTAGCTCTTTGCCCTCCACTGCTTTTCCCATCTTTCCTTCTTACCCCACAAAAGACAAAAAACACAACAAAATCAACACCAAGCAAATAAACTCCACACAACATCCAAGCCACAGATGTGCAGTCCGTTTGCAAGGATGTATTTTTCCATCAAAAAAGCGGATTCAAACCAGAGACACACAATTTACATGACCAACTCAGACCTCGGATAAATTAAATATCCAGGTGTCAGACAGGATTTTTGAATAACAGCCCAAACTGGATTTAAAAGACTAAACAGAGATTTAATTACTGAAACGTGGACATAAATCTAATTGGCTGTAGATAAAGAAGAGAGTCAATGCTACAAGAAGTTCTTCACAGAAATTAAGCTCTTTGCACAAGTGTCATTTCTCCAGTGATGATTCCTGCAGTTGTGAGATATCTTTGCTTTTGTTCACCACGTGCTAGTTGCTTCCTCAAAGCACACATTAACTTCTCAGAGAAAGAAACCATCAGAAACACATACAGCAAGCCTGAACTAAAACCTGAATGCTATTTTAACTAGGCTGTATGCTAAAACTCAGCAAGAAAGAGGTTGGTGTCCAGAGCTCATTCTAACCAGGAAAATTAAGCACGTATGCTAAAGTTTTGATACTGCATGAAAGCTTTGTTTTCCCTCCTGGCTGCACTGACAGCACTTTATTACTGTAGTGAAAGAAACTGATTTTTAATTGCTTACATAGTTAGTTAGAATAATTTTGCAACTTACCCTGTGCTTTTATGACCACCTATAAGTAACTGCAACAAAAGGAGAAGATGAGTATTTCATGCTTTACTGATGTGTGTAGTGAACACCTTGAATGCATTTATTTTACTGGACATAAAGTACATTTTTATGGCACGCTCCCAGCTAGTTTCACACAAACACAGCCAAGAACTTCAGCTAGCACCTAAGGGCAGCTCACCACTTTTTCCTCCTCACTATAAAGCAAAGATAGCTTGATTCCCTTCATAAATGAAAGTGACAGTTTAGAAGCAGCAAATATTCACATTTTAGTCTGGCTTACTTGCCTTTTGAAGGAACTACACAAACTTAAGTATTTTGCTGTATAACAACTTAATATTAAGAAAAGAAATTTTCTACAAATTAAGTCAACTAACAGCCGAGAGTTAAGCTAAATATCAAAACACTTGATTTTAAAGTGAAGTAACAGCACTTTTCATCATGGAAATTGTGAAGACAGACACTTGAATAATACAGCCAAGGACATATCTACCTTCAAGATTTTACCATATCCATTTTGTGCCACTATATATTTACAACAGGGTACTTTTCTTGCTTCGGTATAATAAATGCATATGCACTAACCAAAGCAGAAGATACTGATGCAGTAGTTGAAAACTTCTGGCAAGTTTTCATAGGACTTAGAAAGAAAAACAAGTCTACAAATCAAAAATACACATTTGTTAACAAACATTACAGAAGTAATTTTACAAAACCTGCAATTATTTGAATATTACTTGAATTATCCCATTGGATAAGCAGTCCTTCCACATCCAACTGAGTATACACATCCTGAAGTACTTCCTCAAGTGTTTGGGAAACTCTCAATGGAGTTTTTAAAACTGACCAAAAAGAGGCACAGAAGAAAGACCAGGCTCCAAAGAACGTATCATTTGCGCCCTAAAAATGGAAAGACCCAAATCATCAGTTCCTTTCTAAAGTTCTGAGCAAGGTCCCCCCACCTCTTATTCTTCAAAGCCAATAATCAACAGATTAACAGGAATACAATCACAGAATAGTTAGGGTTGGATGATACAGCACAAAGGAGCATATAGAACAATTTGGGGAAGAAGTGGTTGAACAAAGGAGCGTTTAAAAATAAAGCTGAGGCAGGTAAAGAAAAGCGAAGGAACTAAACCAACATACTCTGAAGATATTTTCTGCCCAACACACACATAAAAACTCATCATGACTATTGCTTACTGTCAGCACATTCACAGCAAAGCATTAACAGCACATCTGTTGCATTAAATGATCAATTATAGGGATTATAAAATTTTATACTTCCATGAAAATAATCATTCTTTTTTAAATGCACTCAAGGTAACAGGAACTCACCATATGCACCGCTTTCCTCTATACTGCAGGGAGCATAGAGAGTTAACTAACAGCTTCCTAGATTAACAGTCCTAAACACAGCCAGCTTCAGTTTCACACACATACTCACTTCCAGTAAACACACACTTGTTTTGCTTATCTGAATAATGTAAGTTTGATATTTACTTTACAAACAAATACTCAGTGCTGGGCCATATGCAGATCAAAATTACTTCATATTTGATTCTCTAAGCTCTATTGAATGAACTTAACTGAATGAACTGCATGAACTTACACAGCAATTTTACCAGAGTCAGCAGATTGGATAACTTCTCCCTTTCAGACTACTTAAAAGAACCAGGCTCACCAGCAACCAGGCTGTGTAGCACCTGAGGCTCAGTCCCTTCAATAGAAATGTTCAGTTTAAGGTGCTTATCAGAACCCACGCAGAAAAGAAGCTTAGATAGGAAAAAAGATTACCAAAAAATACAGACTCCCTCCTCTTTCCCTTCCACTGCACAAACCCCACAGTCCACTGAACTCTGGTAACTCTGAATGCATCCATGATCAGACCCTAGATAACTCTAAAACAAAGGAAGGCAGAAAGATCACAAACTTAACATTTGATACATTTTTCTATATATGCACAAATTATTTCAGAGCTGACTGGTGGGAAAATTAATCCTGATTTTACACCTCTGTGCCAAAACCTTTTTGAAGATAATACAAGCACACTCAGAAGTCTGCGTTCCAGATGTTACAAGTGCCATTTTATCAAGTAACCTCGGTATTTTACCTCAAGTCCCCCTGATTGTCAGAAGCTTTTTGAGGTATTTTTGCAAGCATTTCAAATTAATCACTGCTGCAGTTACTGCCTCTATACTTTTCCTCCTTGTTCGAAAGAAGCCCTTGAAAGAGGAATTGGCTCTTGGACTGGACTGTGAGATCAATGCTACAAGATTTGAACATAAGAATTCTTAAGTATATTTATTTGAACATTAGCTGCACTGCAATTTACTTTGGAGTAGCAAAACAAATGCATTCTTAGATCATTTCTGTTTCAGTGTAGTTTTGCCAATCTAGATTACATGTGAAGCAAACAACAAAAGGCACCACTAAACAATCATGCTTCGCCACCTTAAGTGATACAGCATTCTAATCTACCATACACTGAACTGAATTTTGAAGAAGTGGGGATAAGACATTTCTGATATGAATCAACCTCATATCTAAAACAAACTAGGCGTGTGCAGCAGAAAGGTCAGGAACTCTGTTGAGCGCAGGGGCAGACATGCCCTTCTATTCCACACCACCACCGAGAGCGTTTTCTTTGACACTGACAACCTGTAATTGAGCTGACAAACAGAGAAAGGAAGTCAGGTAAGACTAATGGCTCTATTTAACAGCAGTCTAGAGTAGCAGTTAAATCTTAAGTTGGGCACTCTTTCCAGACTAAAAATAAAGACAATTACCTGTTTTTTAAACATGAGAATTAATCTTATTAAAAGGTTTTAAAGAGTGCTGGTAAGAAACAGTCAAACCCAGGGCAGGACAGCAAGTGTATTCAGAGTATTTAAAGTAGCAAATGTTTCGCGTGATGAAGATATCTGTAAAAGAAATGAAACAGTAATGTCCTTTTTCAACTCTCACTCCAGGCCACCAGCCTAGGGTCTCACCAGAGACACCACAGGACACTGGCAGTACATCCTCATCTTTGATGAAAAGATTATTTCAGTCAAAACCATACAGAACTGCCATCCCAAAGAATTATGCCACCTGAATATATCAGGTAATTACATTCCAAAGTTAATCAGCAGACATCAAACTGCAAAGTCTGCAACAAAATATTTTATTCCTCGCCTCAAACTACATCCTATCTGTAGAACCATGAATATTTAATGATGTAGTTTTCAGAAGTGAATGCTTTATTTTCATTAACTTTTTCTATATCCTAGTTTCCAAACACCATTTAAATCTGAATGCTCAGGTACTCCTGGAGTAAATAAATGCATTGCAAACAACTAAATGTACCAGTAGGTAATTTGTTTGAACCCCAAAACCTTCACGTATTTTGATCTGTGAATATTAGCTCATAATTTTTACATCTCTTGCACTTAACATACAAGATTTTAGTAGCTTTATTCACACAGACTAATACCTTGGTGCACAAATAACTTATGGTGCAGGAAGTCCCCCTGACATTAATGGGTACACAACATTACTACTGTCTTCCTTACTACAAAATTTATACGTGCTTAACTCCATATCCGCATGCTGTGAGCAATCACTTCTGGATAAAGACACCAGAGCCAGTAAGGCCATCTCAATGTGCATAACTACAAGCACAGATAGTTTTTGAGGAATCTAACTTTTAAGAGGAGTAAGGGTATTGGAATGGCCCAAGAAATTACCCTATTTCACAAAAGGACATGCTTTGCAGACATACTCTAAGACAACAGACAAATTTTGAAAACTGCTGTAACTAATGTGACATACACGCTCTGCATGTGTACATACCCAACACGTCCGCATCTAAATAAAGGATACACAGATGGATATTTCCAGGTCTAATTAAAAAGCCCATTCACAGAACACTGTGGGAACAAAGTACAGCATCAATACTGAAATTACAGGTTGAAAGTTGCACATGCAGTGCACTGGCAGCACAATTAGCCATGGGGGGAAATGACACTTGCTCACATAATCATCAATAACCAGCACTGTACGGGAGAAAAGTACCTGGAGCTCAACAATTCCCAGGCAGTTTGTTTCCTTCTAGTTTTTATCTAAACAGAGAAATCCGCATCAAGGATTTGATATTAAAAAAGCCAGTACACTTACATGCATAAAATGTCAGTACGGTATTGCTCTGTGTTGAGTGCCAATTTTCTTCTGCAAGTATCACCTCTGCTTTCAATGGAACAAATAACTAGATAAAGTGTCAAATCTGTTTCAGCTGTCCAGGTGAGATATGAGGAAGGAATTAAAAAGCCGTGAAATTACCCAGGAAGAGTCAATACCATGTTATTTGACTTTATAGGCAGAAGGTAAACATCATTCAAGCTGTAAATGAATTAATGCAGCATTTTGGATAAACCAAATTTGCACAGGATTTGCTGTAGCAGGAACCTCCACCACACGATGTTAAACCCAGTCTCCCTTGACTGCATGTTTGAACTGATGAGCAGTCACCCTACATGGACAGACAACAGTCCCATTCCTCATCCCACCAACTTTCAGTCACATTCTCTGGGCGTGAAGCACACAGGTACCACAGGTATGCATACACCAAAAATAGCTCTTAAAGGAAGAAATGTTATCCATGCTATTTATGCAAAAATAAGAGAAGAAACAAGTATTGACCAAACTAGGCTGAGTTAAGTAGCAGAAAGACTTGTTAACAGGACTGACACAGGATTATCTGACTTATTAATACAAAATTCAAAAAAGAAACAGTGAGAAAAGTCTGAGGGACAAAGAACACTAACACTCTCAAGTACATGCAACGAACAGGGAAATGAGTGAGAAGTAGGTGAGAATACATTAAAAAACATAGCTACTTCGTATCTGTAGCATCTGACTTCTGACACTAGTTATCACTTCCATAAAAATGTAACTAGACAAAAAGGGCAGCTTTTCACTTTAAGTACACTTGTCCACTAAATGCCCTATGACAGATCTGAGAGTTCTCATGAAGACGTACCCACTGCTTCTTTCTGTCTGCTGCTCTACCACAGCTGACACAGAGCATGAGCTGACATCTCAAACCACATTAACAGCCCCCTGTGAGCAATGAGGGCTCCCATGGGTTTGCCCTTCTCAAGACTCCTAAAAAGCAGGCTCTCTACAAACTGGAGCTGTGCAAGAGGAGGCCAACTCCAGAAGAAAGGATTTACACAGTAAAGAATAGACTGAGGGCATTCCATGCTAAATCCTACCTTGAAGGAGAATAAACAGCACTTCCATTCACCTTCGGCTCACACTAAGTTTTACTCTGGCCTCATATATATTCACTTTCTGGTAGTAACTTCATAGAACTCCTGTCAATTAGCCTTTTCCTGAGTAACTGAATTTGGGTAGACGTATCATCTACCATGAAATCTGGTAATTTTTAGTGCAATAGAATTACTGGTAAGCTTTTCATTTAAGAAAATTATAAGTCACTTGTACTATGTTTGCAACTCAGGGTTGACAACAAAGGCTGTAGAAACAGTGATGCTCAGTTACCGCTACAATGTAAAAAAAGTTAGAAATTAAAAAATTCACGTAATTCCATCTGAGTACTGCTTTTGAATCAGCGGGGAGTTTGCTTTGCAAGAGCAATTTGTACAGATTTTAGGCAATCTCAGTTTTGGTCAGGACTTAAGGAGTCTCTCTGGGAATCTCCCATCTTTTCCCAGTTTTCATTCTTCTAGGAGAAGCAATTATCTACAAAGAAATAACCTGCAATTAATTAACCACCCCTTAAAAAATGCACTCTGTAGTCATGAGGAAACATTTAGCTATTTCTATAGTGAATATTATTCTCAATTAACAAAAGGAAAGTTATTCATTAAGCATTGCTCTAGCCCACTTTCAGGTTGCAGGGCCTCAATCCCTTGAGAATGCTTTACAGCCTCTTGGCTACCCAAGGATCATCACTTCAGCATCTAATTATCATTGTAAGCAGCCACTATAAACATCAGCAAACTCCAACAGAGCTTCTAAAGTGCAATATGCAACACAGTACAGTCAGTTTATATAAAGGTTAACTGGTCTTCCAGGAACTCATTATTTGCCAAGATAAAATGCAATTGTAGTCCAATAAGGCATCTGGAACAGGCATTCAGAACTACATGCAAAGTTTGCCTCTTGTAATTAAGAAACTGCATTGGTCTGTAGTCAGGGATTATGTATGTCTAAGGCTGAAGAAGTCCCAAAGACAGACAGATGTAGCACCGGTATTTTACACTTGATAACTCAAGAATGTTCAAAGCCAGAATAAAATACTTCATTCTGATGGAAATCTGAAATACTTTGCGTTACACTGGTTTAACGTGTCAGTTTAATTTATTTTAACAGGAGTTGGTAAACTCATACAGTGAACCAAGCGTATATAATAAACCTAACCTTATAAATCAATGCAAGGGTCACAAGGACAAGAAAAAAAAAAGGTAGTTGAAATAATGAGAGCTTTATGGCCTGATGCCATCTAACCTGCCGCTTTGATCAACTCAAATTCTTCTAGGACCAGTAAACACTTAGAAAACATCAGTCCCAGGCTTGTACCTGGAAAATAAGTTAGCCGTGGTTTGAGACATTCACTACCTATCCTTAAGGCAGCAAGAAATTAGAACCTGCAGCCTCACATGCTGCAAAGAGCTTAGAACCCAGGACTGCAAAACCAGCACTATTCAGGGCTTTTTAATGTACTGTACAACAACAAAACCACTCACATTGAAACCGCTGTGAAATAACCGCACAGCAAAAGAACTCCTGACTGCTTCTCTATTGCTTTTTTTCTTTTCAAATAATAATCACTGTGTAAATAATCACTGTGTCATAATGGATATGGGTCATAATCAGTAAGAATATCCTTGCAAAGCACAGCGGAAGTCCAGCTCTCTCCTCTTTAAGGTTCATTCCTGCTCTTATATAAAGACTGACAAAATTCACTTTTCATTTGACAAACTCAGAATCAAAACACAAGTGTGACACAAACATTGAGCTTCTCTACAAGTTCTTCTATGACAGCACTTAACTTCTAAAGCCTTCCAGAATTAAGTAAGGATTCAACACTATTAATGTCAAATGCAGATGTAAATCTTCAGTGACACCAGCCTCTTGGTCTTAACTGGCACAAAGGCATCTAAAGTACTACGAGACATCATTTCAGAAAGACCTTAATTGTGATTTTTCAAAAGAGGTGCTTACTGAAATACACAATTTTCACTCTTCTACAGAATAGTTGTTGTATGCAGGTTTTAATACACTCACTTTAAAATACACATTACAATCTCTCCACAAAGGACCCTATTTTGACATACCAGGTGTCACCGTTAAGCATTCACTGCAACAGGCACATGGACCTTTACCCATCGGGAAGCAGAAAGGCAGAAATCTAAAGGATTTCTTTCTTTGTACTACAAAAACCCTTTCCAGAGAGGGGAAAAGGTTCAACAGTTCAAGAGTTACCTGAGCTCTAAGGGTAATTAACCTAAGATCAGGCAACTCCACACGGAGGTCTCTGCTTCTTCCAGATCCTCTGAGATCTCATAGGCATCATATTTGTGACAAAAGGAACATGAAAATGAACATCACGCATTAAGATGCATCTGCAACACACTGGAAACAAACGTTTACTTTTATTGCAAAAACCCTCTTTAAAGTCCTTTGTGTTCTGTTTCTTGAATGACAACATAGAAGCACAATTTAAGATACTTGAACATCCTTGTCCAGTACTCAGGTAAAGCTGAGGAGGAGATAGACTGAAGAGAATTATTACCTGTCAATCTCTCCAGTATGCTAAAGGAAGCACCGAGCTGCTCTGCATAACAGTGGGTACATCTAATGCTATGTGAGGAGTGGGGTGGCAGAAGCACCCTTTGCCACAAATGTGAATGAACATTAAAACAGCATGCCAGAGAGATGCTGTCGCTGAAAGCATTTTAAAGGAGGTCACCTGGGGCACCCTAAGGTAATGCCACACAACTCATTAGTGTTAATGAGGCCATTCACTGCAGCAATCATTACTTCCTCGGGCAATCCTGTGCTCGCTGAAGGATGCTTCCATGTTACTCCAGCTATGGCTGTATCACTTACAGACCTGATAATCATCAGGAAATAAAACTAGTGGCCCTCCACAGCGGCTATGGATATTGTAGACGCTGCTATTTAATATGTGACAGATAACAAACGCCAGGAATAACAGCAAGGCAAAACAGATCAGATAATGTCAATAAAGTGCAGTTTAAAAACAAAGGCAGTTAAATAGGCAGTATCAGCTGTGTTCACTCCAAATTTTGAAGGCACTTCGCACACAACCGTCACGGATCCAGAACACACACGCATTTCCACTGTGACAGAAGGGGAAAAGCCGCAGTCCCAGCCCGAGGAACGAGTAACTCCGGGGCATTACCTCTGGTAAAGCAGTCGGGGAACGGTTTAACTCCCGCCCCTTCCCTCACGGAGCGGAGGGGCCGCGGCAGAGAAAGCCGCTGAGGCGGAGCGACCCTGCGGCGGGCTGCCCGGGAGGCGGGAAACGCGCTGAGGGGAGCAGGAGCCCTTCCCCTTCAGCGGCGCGCACCAACCTGCCCTTCGCCGCCTGAAGCCAGGACGGGAAGGCTCCAGCCCGCTGAAAAAGCCCACCGGAGGTCCCCCCGGTTCCCGCCCCTTGCAGACGGGGAGGAGCTCCTGACCTTCCGCGGCCGCATGGCTATGGGCCCGGCTCCCCTCAGGTGCTGCAGTCTCGGGTCCCTCCGCCTCCCGCAGAACCGGGGACTCACCGGGGCACGGCCCAGCATGAGGAAAGAGGAGCGCCTGCTGGTGAGAACAACTCCTGTGGAGCTCAATGCATAGAGACAGAAACCGTTTAATCCCAAATAATCATTGTTCTCTGTGATAACGAATATTTATTTCAGTTTTTCTAGATTTCCCCTTCTTGCTAAAGTTTCCCGTTTTATGAAACAGGGAATAGCATAAGGTGACATTTAAAACTTTCACAAACTTTTTTAAAAGCCTTGTGAAGTTCTTAATTATGGACCAGAGAGTTTTACTGAATAATTTGGTGTAGATCAAGAGGAACAGACATTCCTCTCATACATGGAAGCAGAGAGGGCACAGGTGCCCTATTTAGGAGCATGCAATGGCTCAGCCTCTTGAAGGAAGTGTTTCAGCTTGTAAATCTGAGCTATGAACATCTGCTCGCCTCATAACTTACCCCCTCCGGTGTAAGGAAAAACAATCACATAATATACAAATCAAAAAGTTACCCAAACTTTACCAAGGAAAATGCACTGAAGGGAAGTAGATGTAGTTGAAGGCTGTTCATTTGCTCCTGTTGTGAGCCTAAGTTATTCCTTGAAATTAATCTATAAGCTGAAGCATGCAGATGCACAGGTAAAATATCAGACCCACTTCACGTCGGCTATGTTGAGACAAGGATGCTGTGGAGGGACTCTTCATCAGGGTCTGTACTGAGAGGACAAGGGGTAATGGGTTCAAACTTAAACAGGGGAAGT
>JASSUY010024601.1:0-39866 GCA_032466535.1 Forpus xanthops
CCCCCGCCGGGAGCCTGGCCCTGCAGGGCCCGGGGGCTGCCGCCGTGCGCTGGGCCGGAGCGGAAAGCACCCGCTCCCCGCCGAGCAGCCGCGCTTTGCCGGCTGCGAGAGAAACAGGATCCCGCTGCCGTGCGCTGCACGGGAGCCTGTTCCTGGCAGCCGACGGCTTCCCGGCGCCTCCACGGAAGAGGATACAAGTTGAATATTGTTTGCACGGCCGGGACAGAATATCCAAGGCTGACGGAGGGGGACGGGGGGAGGGATTGTGTTCGTCCGCCCGTGATGAATAATCCGGGCCGGCCTCCCGGCTGTGGCGGCCAAATCGCTCTGAGATCTGCCAAGAGATCAGCCGCGCTACCTCTGCCCGCGCCTCGGGCGCTGTTGGCCTTTCCCCGGCTGGTTCTGGCAGCACGCTCACAACCAAGCGCACGGAGCGGCCCCCGTCGGGGACACTCGCCCGGGGGCCGCAGCGCTGCCCCAGCATCAGCCTGGGACAGAGGGGAGAGGAGGATTGAAGTCTAGCAGCCACGGAGGAGCGGGGCCGGGGGTGGGGGGTTGTCACCGGGCCGGGGATGCCCGGAGGCAGGTGGACTCCCTGACGCTGCTCCGCATCCCACCGTGCCCGCTGCCCCGCCCGGGGCAGCGCGGGGCCCACTGACCCTTCCCTCCCCCTTCCGCCTCCCAGGGCGCCTGGTGGGAACAGACACACGCTGTTCCGGCCCGGGGCCACGCAGCTGGCCCAGCGGTGGCGGCGGAGCGCTGCCAAGGGCCCGCGAGGAAGGAAGGTCCTCGGGTTTCCCGCAAGCTCACACACACGCGGCCGTCTCGGCACGGCGCTGGGGCCGCCTCAGCGTGCAAGCGACAGAAGCTCTGCGTATGTTTGTGTGTATGTGTGTACGAGCCCGTGTTCGTGCGGGTACGGCGTGCCCGAGGAGCAGCGGGAGTGAGGCTCCGCGGGTGGGAGCCTGCGGCGGCGAGCGCCTGCGAAACGATGCCCGTGAGGGACCGGGAGTGTGCTACGAGGGAGGCAACGGGCGGCTGTGTGCCTGCGTATGAAACCCTGAGCGTGTGTGACAGCGTGGCGAGTAGGAGTGTGTGTGTGTGGCTGTGTGACACGGGTGTGAGAGGGAACGTGTCTCAGAGCTCCTCAGCGTGTGCCCGCATGAGAGAGGAGGGTGATGTGCGAGAGCTGGCCTGTGCTTCCCCACGGGGGGAGGCAGAGCCCGTGCGAGGGAGACAGCGGGTGTGCGTGGGAATCAACGCCTGTGTGACACGGGCCGCGTGCGTGACACGGCGCGACCGAGCAGAGGCAGCCCGTGTGCCACACGTAGCGTGTGCGTGACACAGGCGGTATGCCCGTGTGACTCACAGCCTGCGTGTGAGTGCACGCGTGGGAGAGAGCTGCCGAGCGGCTGGCGTGAGCGCTGCGGGTTCGAGGTTGCCAGGCAGAAACCCCACTTCCGTACCCCCGGAGCCGCCCGCAGAAGCCACTCCCTGCCTGCGGCCCCGTCGGGGATCGGAGCCCCCCAGGCCCACACGGCTCCGCACACGACTCCGCGCACGGCAGCGCGCCCGGCACTCGCCGGAGGAGGGAGCTCCCGGGGCAAGAGCCATGGCTGAGCGGGCGGCGGGCCATGGAGGAGGGACCCCACGCCCTTCCCCTCCCGCGCAGCGCCGAGGGCCGCTTTGCCCGTCCCCACCTTGTTTGTGTGCGGTAGGAACTGGGATTTTCCATCTGCCTGCTCTGCTGGTGGAGACCTCGGCGCAGAGCTCGCAGGCACCAGCCCACCGGAGCTGGACCGAGCTGCAGAAGCAGCGGGAGATGCTGCCGCCGCTGCTGCCGCTGCTGGTGCTGCTGCTACTGGGCGCCGCCGCCGGTGCTGCAGGTGGGTCGCGACCGTCCGGCGCTCGGCTGTCTCCGTCTTCTGCGGGCGTGCGGGGTAGGTGAGGGGCCGCATGTGCGTGAGTCCCCTCGCGTCTGTGCATACGCGTGTATATGCGCATACATGCCTATGTACGCGCGCACGTATGTGCGCGCATGCATAGAGTAGTATCACATCGGCGTGTGGGCGCCGCGTGTTTGTCTGGGTACGCATTATCTGCGTGCACGCACATACGCGGGTATGTCCGCACATGCTGTGTGTGCAGGTACGCGGTGTGCGTCCGTGGAACACTGTCAGGCTCCGGAGCTGCGCACCCCGTTCCGCAGCGCACAAAGCGGGATTCGGGGCCGCCCCTTCCTCGTGGAGGCTCCGATGGGGCGGTGAGGTGGGGGGAATCCGAGGCAGGGAGGGCTCTACCGGGGACTGAGGTCGGAGACCCGGGGATGCCGCAAAGCGCGCCCGGCCGCTGGGCGCTGTGGAGGGACGCGGAGGAAGGGCGCTGCGGGCTCCGGGGGACGGCAGGGCAGGTTTACAAAGCCCCTTCCCGCAGCGTAACTACCCGCAGCGAGGTCCCGCCGCACCGCAGCGGAGGCGGCCGGGCATAAACAGTTTCATAACGCTTGCGCGGCTGGTCGCGAGCCGAGTGCCAGTTTTCTTCTTTAAAAAGAAGAAAAAAGGCATATGGGAAACAAACATTTGATCGGGCAAAAGATATAAATGAAACATCACAAGACAAGTGTTGCTAAAATGCTCAAGCAGGAAGCATATGATTTTCCATGGATGTTTTACAGGTGAGTCATGGTATTCACCGCATGCTCTTACTCATTTACTGAGGATCCCAGTCCAATGGCATGTACAGTAGTATGTAGAATGCGAGTATTTAGTTGGTCCTATTGATTAAGTGCCCTTTTCCAGGGCTGTGGCAGAGCAGTCATCAGCTTGTGGCTGATGGCGTGGAAATCTTTACGCTCTCGTTTGTCCTTTTACTGAATCCCTCTGGCAGCCAGCATTACACTACAAAGCTGTCACTTTTCATAACATGCGGTGCTCTGCATCTGTCATGCAGTTCATTCCAATTCAAGTGAAAACAAGCACCCTTTCAAAGGGGGTTTCCTCTCCCCCCCTTTCTGCCCCTGGCACCCGTGTCTGCGTGCTCAAATCCTACTGAAACCAAGGTCCCTGGACATAAATCTTGCCCCAGGTGAGGAAGGGACCCTCCATGCCTGGCCCAAAGACAACTGCAGTCAGTGACCGTGTGTGACCAGGGAGCATACCCGGAGCTGGCAGCGACTGAATCCTCTCAGCTCCCAGAGTCTTTAAGTGGGAATTTGATAGCCATCCCCTGCTGTCCAGGCTGAAGCAGAGCCTTGCCCTCACCCCAGGGACAACTATGTGGAGTCCTGCTGCCACCACAGGCACCAGGAAACCTCCTACTGGCCAGGTCCTCCTCCACTGCCTCCCCAGGGGCTATAATCAGTGGTGTGCACAAAACAAAAGGGCTTGGTAAGCGCTGTTCTGACTGAGCCCTGATCTTTTTACCTCTTCCCAAATCTGCTCTGCAGTCCCGCAATGAAGGGAACCACAGTGAATGTTCATCTATTTGTTTAGCGGCTAACTGCGCCGTGTTACACGTAGCCAAAGAATCCAGGAAAGCAGCCAAAGACATAAATCAGGCCAACCTGTGGCAAGCCTAACTCATAATATGATAATAGCCCTCACTTACCTACCCCTCAGGAGAGCTGCGTAGGTTAGTTAATGTTTATACAACGCTTTGAAAAGATGTTCAAAAGATGTAAGTGATACGACATTAACTTTGCAGTTATGTTTGTTTGCTTTTCTTGAGTAAACGTATGCTGCACTGTTAACAGATAATCTGACACAATCCATCGGGTCCCTGTGTGAGGAGAAATTGACTGAGCATTTCTTGATTCCCCAAGACTGCTTATGAGGTGAAATCCAGAGACTGGTTCAGAAGTGCTCTGTATTGGGTGCATATAACAAGGAGTGGTCCACATCTCTTCTGAACAGTTGGTGTAGAAAACTTGGGTAGTCCTTTGCTGGTAGAAACATTTTCTTGTCAGGGTGTTTCTTAAGGAGCAGAAGGAGTGGGGAATGCTGTCAGGCTCTGAAGGCTCAGCCTCTGCTAGTGCATAATATGGCTTAATTGCAACTATGGTGCTGTAGACAAAAGCTGAATAAACCCCAAATAAAAGATTTATTGGATACTAAACTGAAATGACCTTTGGGCATAACAAAAATGCCA
The DNA here is from genome assembly GCA_032466535.1 of Forpus xanthops. Taxonomy (NCBI): domain Eukaryota; kingdom Metazoa; phylum Chordata; class Aves; order Psittaciformes; family Psittacidae; genus Forpus; species Forpus xanthops. The sequence goes on from JASSUY010024601.1 coordinate 4,147, forward strand.
AGAAGCTATAATAATTGGTGCACAAAGCTATGTATGACTGGCCTGGTGATAAAGAAAACATTATGTACCTCAAATGGTTTGGCTTGCCCATGTCCAGCTCATCAGAGCTCATTTTTTATGTTAAACAGTTATGGTTCATCAAATACAGCCCGGACCTACTGTTACATTTATTAGTGAAGTGGTGGAAAGCCTGTAATCAAACATTCCTGCATGGGGAGAGTTACATTGCAGATGGTTTCACACCAAACCCCATGGTGATTTTATTTCTCTTTGACACTTTAACTGTGAATTTTTAAATTGACAAGGCTTCCATAAAAACTCGATGAGAGCCCACAGAGCCTCAGCTGCGAGGCAGCTTGCCAGCAGCATTTCAACCAAGGATTATTTTTCTTTCCCACTTTACACAGATCAGTGACAGCCTTCCCAAACTTAAGGCAGTGCTTCCATTCAACCCTGACCTAGTCAGCAGTTCAGGACTGAGGGGAGATTTGGGGTAGGGATGGAAGGGTGGAGAAGGGGGTGAAGATTTGAGGTCATTGATGGCAGGAGATATTCCTGCCACCTCTCACACCTCCAATGTCTACTGAGCTGGGTCACAGCAATGCTTGTCCTCCGCAGCAGTCCATTTTGTGCTTTTCTCTCCTTCCTGAGGACCTCCTGGATCCTCTTGGAGCCCTCAGGACAGGGGTGGCAAAGCCACATTTACTGCCACCAAAGCCTCAGCCCTGCTCTGGGTTCCTTGGGGCAGGAGGGCAGTGTGGAGGTACCTCTCCTCCCTCCTGCTCTTGGTAGGGATTTTACCAAGCACAGGGAAGCCCTGAGGGGTTTCTGGTTTTCTCTGCTGTTGCAGACAACCCCATAGAGAGAACTGAGCAGCGGTGCCACACACTGCCTCAGCCTTTCTGGGCTCCATGTGTACCAGTAACACATGGTGGCTTCCAGTGGGGTGCACCCACCTCGGGAGCTGGCTTCACCCCCCTGCTCTCACCTTGCAGGTCTGGTCAGCACATCGGGAGCAGGCAGCCCCTGTGAGAAAGCCTGCAACCCCCGGATGGGCAACCTGGCGCACGGGCGGGCACTACAGACAGAGACAGCATGTGGGCACCATGCCACAGAACCCTTCTGCACCGTCACCGAGGACAGCCACCGCCACTGCCGGCGCCCCACGTGCGGCCGCTGCAGCATGGCCCGCACCGGGCTGGCCCACCCTGCCGCCGCCATGGCTGACTCCCCGTTCCGCCTGCCTCGCACGTGGTGGCAGGCAGCCGAGAACGCCTCCCGTGAGACCATCCGGCTGGACCTGGAAACTGCCTTCTACTTCACTCACTTGATTCTGGTCTTCAAGTCACCCAGGCCGGCTGCCATGGTGCTGGAGCGCTCGCAGGACTTTGGCAAGACTTGGAAGCCTTACAAATACTTTGCTGCTAACTGCTCAGCCACCTTCGGGCTGGAGGATGATGTGAAGCAGAGAGGAGCCATTTGCACTTCCAGATATTCCAGTCCCTTCCCCTGCACTGGAGGAGAGGTAGGTCTGCCTGGGTTGGGAGGAGAAAATCCTTTGCTCCAAGTCCCTTTCCCTGTGCAATATCCGTTCCAGGTGTATGCTTCTTGTTTTACTGCGTCCACTTTTCTTGTCACTGAATTTATGTCATGAGGTGAATTAACACAATTCAGTCCTAGGTGATGTTGGCACTGCTCTACCCCTTGCTTTGCTGAGCTCATAATATCTCTCCTTTCCAAAACCTCCTCTCCCCACACCTGGTGAACCCCCCCCCCAGCACAACTGCAAACAAGACAGATGCTGCCTATCCCTTGGGAAAGCCAAAGGGAATGTCACTGACAGCCTTCTCCAGGTCTCGCGGTTGTGTGGTTTCAGGGTGATGCAAATCAGTCTGGTTTTGACAAATTTGCATCTACATTAAAGTTGTCACCAGATTCACGTTTAATAGTGATGTCTTCACTGAGAAGTAGGTGTGTAACCAGTCAAAATAGCTGCTGAACACACTGAAGTATGGTTGCTGCGACCCAGATTAGCCAGGTAATTAAGAAACTTATACCTCGTCTTTTTTTCTGTCCTCACTTGTTCTCACATGAGAAGAGCTTGAAAAAAATGAAGAAAAACATCATGTTTGCTAAGAGGAAAGAAATGTAAAAACCCCAGATTGTTTCTATATCAGAAACAGCAGGACATTTATCAGGTATCTGGAGGTGCTACCGATAATACCTTGCCCTTTGGTGCCTATGCCTGCTCTGCGATGCTGGACAGCATCCGTAAGGAGCAATGGCAACGGGTATGTCCCCTGGTGTCCCCACTGGTGACCAGCTCTGCACTGTCAAGGCTGCTCCCTCTAGTGGCCTTATTTAATGAGCTTGTCTGAAAGTTTAATCAAACTTGAAACTCGTCCCTGACCTAAAAAGGTGCAAATCTGATCTGTGACTCAGGAGGGCAGTGATATCATTGTAGCTTCTGCTGAGAACTGGTTCTGATGTGAAAGCATCCATATCTCAGAAAAAATCACCTGTCCAGACCTCTTTGCAGTCATTTGGGGTCACCTCTAGCCATGCTTTGGCTAGGAAGCCACTCTCTGCAGAAACACTGGGAGCTCTTTGTTCACCACACAGCATGTCTTTGCTGCATCTCGGGAGGCAGCTGATATCCAGCTCTAGGAAAAGCTCTTCCATGCTCTCATCAGCTCAAATGCAAGGATCTTCAGACCAAGGATGTTCATTTCATTAGCCCAGCAAAGGGTTTTAATCAAATGGCTAGTGAGAGAAAGTGCTATCTTTCTCTCTTCTCCTGCCTCCCTTTGCTCATGCTCCACAACAGCTATCTGAACTTCCTTTCACAGTGAAATATATAAAGGGGCTTTATAAGAAAGATGGAGACTTTTCGCCAGGGCTTTTTCTGGCAGGACAAGGGGCAACAGTTTTAAACTGAAATTGATTTAGACTGTGTATAAGCAAGACATTTTTTATGATGAGGATGGCAAGACACTGGAATAGGGTGCACGGAGAAGCTGTGGAGGCCCCATCCCTGGCAGTGCTCAAGACCAGGCTGGAGGGCTTTGAGCAACCTCGTCTAATGTGAGGTGTCCCTGCCCATGGCAGGGGGGTTGGAACTGGATGATTTTTGAGGTTCTTTCAAACCCAAACCATTCTGTTGTTCTGAATCGGAGCTAAACACAAAGTGGGACCTATAGAAGAAAGGATGGATGTGTCCCACTGGGAATTTTCCAGGCCTTCAGCTCTTCCATGAGTCCCTGTGTCCCGCCATGTAAATCATAAGGCTATGCCAGCCTGTGAGAGAGGGCAGGGACTGAACTCTATAGCTCTCCGGACAGTCAGCAGGACATGTCTGGGATACTCTGCCTTCCCTTGCTCCTTTTTCAGCTTTCCCAGTGATTGTTCTCATTGATGAGAAACCCAAGGCATCATCTGCGACAAGTACTTGTCTCATTTGTGCTGGGTCCTTGTGGCTAACAACATGGTGCAGTTTTCACTGTGGTCACCTCAGTGATGTAACTGCACACCAGGATGGGGCTATGGAACCGAGAACCTCTGGCTGTCTCCTCTGCAAATTGGTGCAATGCATGGGGACAGTAGGATCAAGGTCTTTTGTGTAGAAACCAATGCTTATCAAGAGGTAAAGGAGTTTAGTGGTGTTTGATGCATCTGAAGTAGCATGCTGCAAAGGCAAGCTATTTGCTGAGCTTGCTCCTGTGGGACCTCTTCTTTTGGCATCACTTTAGTCTGTGTTATTGCAAAGAAGCTATAAAAGTCAAGCTCATTTAATTATTCCAGGCTTAAAACAAATGTTGAGTCCAAGGGCCAGAGCTTAGATTTTATTTATATGGCACACTTTAGTTCCCTGCACTTAAACGCCACTTTTAACCTGCAAAGTAATAACAGCAGCTCTCTGGTGACCAGATGGCAAGCCTGCATGCTTAGCAAATATCCCATTTAATTTATTACAGTGTGCTACATTCCAGCAATTACTTGTAACTGCCAATAGCAACATGTATCTCACCTAAAGAAACACCAGAGTTTTGTGTTCTGTTTGGAGTTATGCGGTCCTTTACTCCCACTTCTGGTAGCACCTAATTTCAGAGGTATGGAAACAGTCATTGCACTTGAAACAGTGGTTTCAAATATGCAGTCATCTGAAATGTCCAAGTCTGAAGGGTATTATTTAATTGCAACCCAGTTGCTGCAGTTTCTTTAAAGCACGAACATGAATTCTGTGAGTGCTACTGGATTTCTTTTTTAACTTTCTGGATTTTTTTTACCTGTGATGTGACAACCATAACCCATGACCCCAAACTGTGTACCGCACCATCTATACACCACCTTTTTCCCACTTCAGACATTCCAGTGCCACATGTATGTATTTCCAGGCATAGTCAGGGCTTGCAGGAGTTTGCAGGACAGTGGGGTCTCTGCTGCTGGCAGCTCAGTCACTGCTGCCCCAGGAAAGGCCTCAGGAGGTGGCGGCTCACTCCAAACAGCACCAGAGCTTAGCACAGACCTGTGGATGGCCAGGCTGGTGGTTTCTGACTTTAGCCCCCTGCAAAGAGCAGGCAGTGCAGATCTGCCTGCATGTCTGCCAGTTATTCTGTGCCTGCAAGCCCTGTTTTGAGGTGGCAGCATGCAGAAGCTTATAGTACTCAGTGCTTACAGCCTTTTTTAATCAATTGCCTGTGCTAATTTGGAGGAAAGATGTATCAGCTTCAGTTTGCATTGAAAAGAGCGAGCTTTTTGCATTTCTTCTGCCCTCATCATGAGTCATGCCTTAGATGCCTAGTGCAACTCTTAGGACAAAAGTTCCCCCTCATTACAACTTGCCGTGATGTTGACCTTAAGGAGAATTATGACAGTGGAGAGAGTAAGTTACCAAGCCTTCTTGGTTAATTTCAAAGACCCAGAGCTCAGAGCTGGTAGAGAGATGAGAGATACTGAAACAGCTCTGGGAGATGCCTTTCATCTTCCTTCTGTAGCAGAGTGGCTCTATGCTTCCCTTTGTGGTTCTGGGACCAGGATGGTAGAGACCTCTTACTGTCCAACACCTGGGACCATGCTGTTCCCCACAGTGAGGTCCATTTGGTACGGGTGAAAGAGGAGTGGGAAGGAGGAAGAAACCTACAACTAACCCAGGTTTCAAGCAAGCTTCAAGCATCTGCCAACTTGAGGGATCGGATTTGTCACACGGCAAAGGAGACAAGAAACTCATTCCCTGTAGGGATAGTTTCAGATCAGCTGCATGCAAAGGGGTCACTAAAGACTTTCCACATGCTTAATTTAGTGAATTGTTTCACAGCAGCAGTTTCTTTAGCATAGGCAGAAACCTCTAAATGCTGGCCTTATATCATCAGTGTTTTAAGGGAAAAACTAAGGCCAAGTTTTAGCCTGGATCATACAGATGTGCTGCAAATCCAGAGTATTTCCACTGTTTTCCAGGGTGTAACCCTTCAGCCACATTATTGGAAGGGAAATTAGAAGTGGATTCACCAGCCAAACATAACCTGATTTAAGTAAACAAGATGCAGGAATAAACTCATCTTCATGCTCAGATAGGAACGCCAATTTTATTAGTACACGTAAAAGACCATCTTCCCTCCCATAGTTCAGATCATATTAATATTTCTTTTTCTATATTCTAATCTGTAAATTATCTTTAGCTAGAGATCACTTTTAAGGGCTCATTGACAAGGGGCCCTTAGCAGATGTTAATTCTTTAACTGTGAGTGAGAGTGACTGTCCACTCTGCAATGCAATTATCTCATTCACTTTACATTCCCATCTGTGGTCAATTCAGATTAGCTCGCCTGAGTGTCCCCATTTAGACAAGCTCCAGGATAAAAGGACTTACTGAAGCAGAGTCTCCTTGACAAGATTTTAGTAAATTAGTGACTTATTTGAGTGTTCATCTATTCAGAATACTGCTAATAAATCACTTGGAGACCTCAGCTATTGTTGCTGTTTGCTATTAATAGGAGAGGCATATTTGCAGCTTGACTATATTCCAGCAACAAATTCTAACATGCTTTTAGCTTTTGAAACATTACATAGCGCTGTTATACTGTGGGATGTGAGTATTTTATTGATCTCCTGTGCCTTCTGTAGCAGAAGAGCCTGCAAATGCTTTGCCGTACATTGTTACTGCATGCAGCCTGCCTCTATTCCTTAAGGATTTGGATAACCATCTGACTGTTTCTGTCTGAAATTAGCTGTGTAGAAGAGAAGTAAATTGTGTCCTGATATTCCCAAGTTTGGCCCTGATAGACAATGGGGAATTATATTCAGTGACACAAATGGGTTAAAGATGCTCAGTGATTTTTATTTTGGAGCTCTAATTTTGGGTTGTAGCAGCAGTCTGTTGCAGCCTAGAAGCTTTTGCCCTTTATTTTTTGCCAGTCTTTTAGGCCTGAATAAGCATGGTTTTTAACTTTATCATTGCCGTCCTTGACTAAAATCACATCTTCCTTGCACTGAAATCCTCCAAGGATCTTGTGGGTCACAGGAGATTTGAGTTCAGTCACTTGCAGGACTTGGGACTCCACAAAGACTGGGCAAATATGCAAGAATAACCTCAAAACAGCCTGGGACATCAGCCCATTAGAGGGCCACAAATGGCTTCTTTAATTGTCCTGTGCCACTAATGTCTGCACAGAGAGAAAACAAAGGCCCAGGCTGATGAGAAGGAAAGAGGGATTCTGGCTGGTGTTCAGCAGTGCTTAGGACATGTGAGGACATGGCTATGGAAGTCTGTTTTCAAGTCCATCTCTACATTCTATAGAAGTGCATTTTGTAGGGGAAAAATCCTCTTTAAGACCAACTTCCTGATCATTCTGTCTGCAGATTGTCAGGCTCAGTACAGAAATGTCACATGGTAAGGGGAGTCTGTTCAACTAGGGGCCAGGGGTGATGGGGGTGATTGCCAGACCCAGCCCAGCACTTTGCATTACATGAGTGAATTTAGCAAGATATGGGGGGCATTATTTCAAAAGGACAATAATAATGATTTATAAGGGAAGAGTTAATGAGATGAAGTAAATGAAGTCAGGCCAGAGTCAATAAAATGATGTAGGAATTTAGACACACCAGGCTTCTGGAGCTTGCCATTCAGTGCAGGGTGGCTGGGGAGGCCTTGTGAGAGTAGGATGTGTGCCTGCTGGCCAGGGCAGCACAGGGCTTGCTGCTCACAGCAGTGGCACACCAGTGGAACATCATCTCCCCACCAGCCACCTTGCTGACAGCTATGGCAAGGAGCATCTCTTGGCTTAGCCTCCAAGCTTTCCCTCCTGGCAGGGAAGTCTATCTTCCCAAGATTTGTTCAGGGTTTCTACGTAGTGGAGTGGTGGCAAGCACCCTTTAAATAATGAGGCAGCAAAAAGGATTCAGAGAAAAAGGGGGAGCCCAAGCTTCGTTTATTCACATGTCTGGGAGGACAGGAGACAAGGGCTGTTCTGGGCATACGTGCAGACAAACCTTTGGTTCCTGGGGAATTTTACCATGAAAGCTACTTTCCCTCTACAATTCTGTCATCATCAGGGCTGGAAGTGTTCAAGGCCAGGTTGCATGGGGCTTTGAGCATCCTGGTCTAGTGGAAGGTATCCCTGCCTGTGGCAGGTGGGTTGAAACTGGATGAGCTTTAAGATCTCTTCCAACTATTGTATGATTTTATGATTCTGTGATGACACAACTGCTGTTTTCTGGGCACTGGCACCTGCATTTTAAGTTTTCTGTATGTGTAGTAACAGGGATGATACTGCCACATCTTGGGGCCCGGTTGTGACAAATAGCTCTCCATCTGCTGTAAGCAGTCCTGAGGAGTGACGTGTCCTTTTGCCATGCCTCTCAGGTGCTCTGCATCTCTGGAGGACCAGGGCATGTGAGGAACAAGATGTTTCTCCAGCATGTCTGGTGATCCTTGGCATGATTCCCCCCATTGCAGCTAACCCACACTAAGGTCTCATCGTCTCCTTTTCTCCCTGTCTTTCCCAGTGCTTTTGCACTTGATGGTTGGCCCTCTGCTTGACTAGCTCTTGAAATGTAGATGTCTCTGGGATGGAGCATAGCCAGTGTTAAACAGCGCGTAGCAGCAGTTCCCCATTTAGAGCAGCAAGTTTCTAACTGCTGTGGATGAGGGCTTTTGGATCAGCCTTCAGTTATGGCTGAAACAGATTATTCTTCAAAGGGAGCTTGACTAGTCTCTGAAAGGGGGTATATTGTAGGCTACCAACAGCAAGAGAGAATGGGTCCCAGAACTTCAGGAGACCCTTTCCAAACTCCTTATGTAGGAAGTGAAGAGCACTGTGTCCACAAGAAAGAAGAGGCATTTGAGTAGGCAGAATTTAATTCTCTGAGTTGGCACCTAGCCTTGTAAGCAGGATGTTGCTTCCCTTGAGAACAAGTGCCACAGGATTTTAGTGGTACAGCCAGAACCTCTCTTCAGCATCCCAGTGCTTCATTTCACAGTCCGTTTTTGACACAAAGAGAGGAGTGGCTCTCTTATTCAGCTCCCAGTTTGCTGCTGGCTGGAAAGTGAGGCTGCCATGTCTCTCTTTGGGATTCCTGGATACAGCCAGTGACATGGAAAGTCTGTAACCTAAAGGAGTGAATTGACACATCTCTAAAATTTTGGATCAGAAATTCATGGAGAGTTAATCTGAGCTTAATCACCATGCACAGTGGGTGTCAGCATGAGATATCTGGTCTACCAATGTTCAAACTCCTACACAAATGGTGAAGTCTTCAAATTCTCCCCTGGGCAGCATTTCCAGGAGGGAAAGAAGTTAATGTCCAAAACCAAGCTTACTAGACACACATACCATGACTCTCTATCACCACAGCGTTCCTCATTGCTGTGGTCAAAATCTATAGCCATGGATTGAAAGAGGGGTACTGTTTCTCATGACCTTTTTGACCATGCATATTTGCATGTAATTCAGACAGGTGTTCTTTTTCCTAAAATTAGGTGTAGCTTATCATAACACAGTTTAAGCACTTCTATCAATAACAAAACCTTTTCATGATAGACAAGAGCAGTTGAGAAGTATTCATAAAATAGGGTACTCTTAGGCTGAAAGAATTCCCCTTGATCCTTAGTACTGTTGCAGTTGCTGAAACACTAACCTACTCCCTTGCAGGCTTTTGCAGTATGTGTTGTGCTCAGGTATGTCACGCTCAGAAACTGTTACAGGAGTTATTCTGCAGCTCTGGGGAGTGAGGCAGCTTTTCTCACAGTGCTGCCCCCAGACAAGCAAGCCTCATTCTCTCTTTAGCTCTTTGGAGGTAGCACCAGGTTTTCTTGGTCTTCCATCAGCGTAACAGATACTGCCGGCAGGTCAAGGCTGAGAACATAAATCTTTGTGGGCGACAGGGAAAGGAGTGGAATTGCCGAAGGGAAGAGTATTTAAATACCGTATTTCTTGCTGATCAGCCAAAGGACTTCTTCATATCATCAGCTGAAATGTGCTGGATCATTTTCCTATTCAGGATAGTGCAGCCTTGGAAATGGTGATTCTGAAGATGAGAAAAAAGCAGTAATTATTTTCCTTGGTAATGCATGGGCAATGATATCATGCATCTGGAGGCATTTGTGAGCCAAGAAACTGAGTGTTTCATTCTGTTTGATGAGTGAAAGTAGTGATTAGAAAATAAAGCCATTGTGGAATAAACTATCAATTCCTGGTGAAGTACTGTTAACTGGAGGTGAAAAAACCCAAATGTTTTGAGCTGTTTTGAGCTGGAGAGAGGTTTCTCTAGTAGGAACATCACTTCTCTGATCATTGTCTGCATGAAGAGGGGCATGACCTAGCAGTGTTTCATTTTCATCTAATGGAATTGTGCAGTGGGATGTTGAAGGGAAGCTGAGAAGATGGTTTGTCTGATTGATTATTGTCAGATATGTCCAGGATCCTGGAGAAATCCCGAGGCTCTTGCCTAGCTCTCCTCATGCCTTTTCTAGCCTCTCACCAGCCGGCTGCTGTGTGTTTTCAGGAGCTCTTCCCATACAGTTCCTCGCTTTTGAGAATGGCAGAAGAATGCCTTGAGTTTCCCAAAAGATAAAGGTTGCCGTGGTATAAAAGTTAATTTGCCAAGGCTCCTGCAAGGACTGATTACTTGAAATAGCTGGATTTTTCTTCCAAAGTATTTTTAAGATTGCATAACTTTTGGATATTGAGACGAGGGATTCTTTGCCTTGTTTCATGTGCTGTAAAGATTGCAGAAGGGCTGTAGGTACTGGCCAAACACTATACTTTGTCAAAATATATGAAGCAGGTGTAATAGCTGCAGGAGTGCCATTTCTCCAGCATCTTGAGCAGCTCAGGGGCTGCTGATGGTGGTACACAGTGAGTTTCTGTCACCATTGCTTGGGGATGTGGAGGACGTGGCTTCACACTGTGGCCCAACAGGCAGGCTTGTTGTGATCTTAATGTCTCTGATGGTCACCTCTCTGCAGACACAAGGCAGGTTTCCCAGTTTCTATTGCTGTTTTATTTCACCCAGATGATGCTGATGTGTGCACCATCAATGTGCACAGGGAGGGGATGGACAGACCTCACTGTGAGAAAAAGAGGGTCTCTTCTTTCCTGCAGTCCACTTGGTCTGACAGGCAGAAAAGCAAAGAAGAGTATTAGAGGAGCCGGCAGGACACCCTTTTTGAAGTGGAAGCACCTGGCTGGTACTAGATTTCTGCAGCTAAACTTACATCCAACTCCATCTGCAAGTGAAAAAAAAAAGGAATGTCTAATAAAGCATTTTCAGTAATGATGAGTTTAACGTTCTTTATGTAGTTTCTTGGGTGGAAGCTGAAAACAGGCACTGTGGCACATTGACACTATAGACAGCCTCAGTGGGCACACATGTATTGAATCATCATTATAGTATTTCAATTATTTCAATTATTCATGTCCACATATCAGTCTTATTGTTTCCTGTGAGCTTTCCATAATGTTTATCAAGAGAAATCAGTACTTTTTACTTTTACATCTATTGAGAAGGAAAGCTTAATTGTCCCAGTAACATTTACCAGCTAAACTTTTTTGAACAAGACCAGCCAAGGCTGAAAGCAGTTTCCACCCTTGGGTAGTTGCTATGGGAGTGTGCCCGAATGATTGGATGTGCTATTCTGGCTGTGGAGGGAGGCACAGCCACACATGGGGGGATGTGACAGAGGCATGCTGTGACTGGGGTGTCAGAGATTTATCAGGCAGCTGGTGTAGCACAGAGCATCTCAGCTTGTGCAGTGGCTGTGAGCATCTGCAAGCAACAGTCAGGGCCTGTGGGCACCAGCAGATGTGAGGTGATGCTGGGCACACAGCCAGAAATTCCAGAGCTGGGAGGTGGGACACAAAGGCTTCCCTTTGCCTTAGTGCCAGCTCCAGGCAGACAGTACCTAACATCCTCTGCTTGCCAGGCTCAAGGGGAATTTTTCAGGAGGGAATGGATGAGGTCCTGGGTGTGCTGGCGGATTTTCAGCACCACCTTTGCTGCTTACATTTTCAGAGTATTGTCCAGGCACTAAATAAACCAGACAGCTTCCAGTGGCATGGCAATTCAACAGAGCCCCATAATACATGCCAACTGGATGCATTTATTTAGTACCTGCATACCAAGAGACACTGCAGACTCCTAATGCAACCCTTAACTTCTCTGTTAAACCCTTACCTAGACATCACATGCCCTTTTGTAAGGGTTTCCCTGTTCCCCATTGCTTTTGCTGTCTCTATTTGGAGAAGACAGAAAACCTTACATAATTTTTTATACTTATTATTTTTTTTCCTGTATTCCTGTAAAATAGATTAAAAAAAAAAAATAAAACCAGCAGCAAAAATCAAATAAAGCAATACTGAGTTTACCAAATGTCCAGGAGCCAAATGGATGAGTCACTAATAAGGATGGGTGTTGCATTTTCATGCGTCCAGGTTAGATGATGCAGAGTAGAGTCCATCAATCTCTTTTGGAAAGAAACCACAGGTCACTTCTTGCAGTGTGACCCCCTTGGTTTTCATTTACAAGCAAACAAAAAAGTGCTTATATTTTTACTATATTGCTTTTTCTTCCATATTCCCATTTATTGGCTTGTTCCCATGTGCATACATTTCTTGTGTCTCTCATCCATTTATTCCCTCTCTTTGTAATTTACTAGTGTTGTCACTTTGTGAACTATCTCCTCATGCCTTTCAGGCTTGGTGGGAGAAGCTGTGGCTGAGGCCAGGCTCCCATTTGGAGTTTGGAGTATGGCATCTCTAGCTGGACACAAGGACTGAGAAAGGGCACATGTGCAGGGACTGTGAGTCCCTGTCCATGGCTTCTGCTATTGTACCTATTTCTGAAGGTCTGTGAGGAAGAAGCTTCTTGTGGATCATGCATGTCTCTTCAATGTCATGGGTGTTTGAGTCCCAAAGGGGTCCATTTTATCTCTGTGGACACTTAAACTTGACAAAGGCCCAGGCTGCAGCAGGTAGAGGCTGCACTGATCTGAGATACACCCATGACTCATTGAGAAGGCATTGCTGGTGGCAAAGGTTTCCTTGGTTTTTTTTGACTTCCTTAGGGAGCTTTGACTTCAGAGCCTATTTTGTTGCTGTCAGCATCCTTCATTAGCATTTTCTGTCCCACTGTGGAGATATATAGATATAAATACAGAAATAAATATGTCCTTTCATTGCCTCTCATGTGCAAAAGCACTAGGGTACTTCTTGCAGAGGGACTTCTATGTGTTTATAAATCGAGGTCACTGTGGTGCAAGCGGTTACTTGAGTGCAGCACGCTCGCTGCTGTTGCTTTATTTATACATGAGGCTACATTACTGCGTCTGCCGAAGGGCAAGTAACTGCGGCTTCTTGTGCCACTCAGACAAAAAAAACCTGTGAAGTAATCAACAGAGCAAGAGCTGCTCATGACAGCCCATAAGGAAGCTGAAACACTGTGGAAATCTATTAGAGGGTGTCTGTGTGTTCAAACTGCAGCCAGCTGGAGCAATCTGGCTGAAGAGCAGGATGTTTTCACTCTACATATGTGCACGGCACTGCAGGGCAGCTTCCCCACTGCATAAACTCGGAAGGCTTTGGGAAGCTGTTGGGAAGAGGGAATGATAGCTGTAGATTGGGCACATCACCACGATGTGTGATATGCATCTCAGAGCAGCTGGGGAGCACTGGCTCAACAGAACTGATCAGAAGTCAGCTGCCCACAGCCAGGCAGTGGGACCGAAGTCTTTCAAGCAGCACCAGTGAGATGATGGGCTTACAGAACCTCATCATCGGATGTTTATGTATGTCGGCAAGATGTTCTTTTCAAATCCTGCCAATGTGCTTCCCCTGCACTGTTTAAACAATATTCTGGTTGCGGAGGCCCTTGACTGGTAGCTGGGGATGCCAGCAGAACCATAGATGTGAAAACCTGGCCAGGTTTGCTGTACAAACCATGGCTCATTCATAGACAAGATGCTGCAGCCCTGGTCCTGTCCTGTTGGTGGGACAGTTGCACAGAAAAGTCCAAAGAGAGACAAAAGCAGGAAATCTGGCACTCACATATGGGTGTATGTGGGGCCGGGTGCAGGGCAGCACAGGGCTGCAGACCCATAACAGCTGTGTGAGGGCAGTGTGGCCCCAGCAATGTGCTGATTTCTGAGACGGCTGGGGTAAATCAGCGAGGTTAACAACTGAACAGGGAAGTCCTGGTGGGAAAGACATCCTTGACATTATTATGCAGTCTCTGGAGGCTCCAGCTCAATCTGCTGGAGCAGAGCAGAGAATTGCTATTTGCATGGTGTCCTACGTGTTATAATGACTAGTTTGTATTTTATTAAATGAGAGCAGCCAGCATCTGGGGTGGGAGGATGAGGATGTTTACTGTCTAGGCAGCACTGAGACCAAGCTCACCCCATTATGTTGCAGTACTGCAGGGTGCAGCATGGCGCTGAAACTGGAGGTGCCAGGCACAGCTGGAGCAATACAGGGCAGCAGGAAGGACAGTCGAGAACCCACAGCCCCAGGGAATTACAATTAGGGCTCATGTTTAGCATCACTGTTTTCAAGTAGCCATAAAAAGAAATGTTTGTAACATTTTTGGGCCTGAGCAGGAATACTGGCTCCATTGAAATCAGCAGTATAACTCCCCCTGAATTCCTCACAGACAAGATTTAACTCTCTCAGCTTGAAGGCACTCAGGGTTATTGATTTTCTCACTGATTGTCTTTGCTAGAACTGCAAGCACCAGTCACATGCATTAAACAGGGATAGATAAACAAGAAAAACTGAAAATGATGAAAGTCTGCAGCTGCATCCAGCATAAAGCATTCCCATTAATGTATCTCCTTCACTGCTCTCATCTAAATCGGGACAAAGAACTCTCTGAGATGCAATGTGTCTAATAACAAGAAACCCAAAATACTAGTTTTTACTGAAAATCCTCAGCCTGGCATTTTCCATCATCTCCACTAAAAGGAAATCAATGTATCCAGTTTGGATGTTTCCCAAGGAATTTTCTTTCCATATCTGAAAGCATCTTGTGTTCACAAAGCCACCAAAGAGTAAATGTGACAGAATGACACTGATTTAAATTTGGTAAATAGCATGTTTTGGGAAGAGATGCAGGACCTAATAGTTGAGCTTGTTTGGATTTCTCTTCATACCTGCTTGAAACTTTTATGTTAAGAAAGCAGAATGGTTTTGTATGCTCCTGAAAGAGAGGTCAAAAAAGCTCTCAACTGTTGAAATGTGTTACTGTTTATTAATACCCCTCATCACACTCAACACTTCTGCACAAGGGGTGTACTGCTCACAAGCCTTGTCCTCTGACCACCTCTCATGGTTAACCTCCCTTATCTATGTCTTTCTGGCAGCAGATGCTTAAATGCCTTTGGAAGGGAGCATTTGCAGGATGGCAGCATGGAGCTGCAGGACAATGTGCTTGCCAGTGCACAGTGCCCAGCACCAGCATGCCTGAGCCCCTCTATCACTGGCACTTGGTCACGGCTGTGCTTGGCAAGCTGATGGGACATGCAAAAGCATGCTGTCACCATTCAGCTCCAAAACGAGCTCTAAATCTCCTTCCAGGGCAGGACAAAGCTTCTTCCAGCTGGATCTTGGCAGCTCTGGAGAAAAAAACAGGTCCCAGCCAAGAGCATTGCCAGCAATGGTGGGGCTGGCAGCGGTGGCAGCTGGCAGGCAAAGCCTGCAGGCAGGCAAGCTGGTAGTGCTGGGGTTATTGTTTCCAGGATCCCTGAATCCTGGTGAAATAAAAGGGCAGCCTTCATCAGCTGAAGCATATCAGCCACATCCTTGTGAGGAGGAGATTTAGGGAGAGGAGGCTTTGATCCGCATAAGTGGTCCTGGCAAGCTCACATGCTGCCTCTTGCTGGGCATTCCACAGCACTTCCTTGCATAAAAGGATGGTCACCCTTTGCTACCACACACTGCCTTGCTGTCTGTGGGAAGTGGGCTGGCTTTTCAGGTGGCATGGGTGGTTCTCAGCAGGGCTTTTTGAAGAGTTTTTAAGCTGCTGCTGGAAGCTGTGCTTTGAGCTTTCAGGCCGCATCACACCATCAAATGCTTATCAAGTGACTGACTGAGTGTGGTTCTAAATCTTGTAGTTCATCAAGCCTTCAGTGGCTGTTCAGTAAAGGGCTGTTTAACTATTTGGAAAGTGCCACTGTAAGCTGAATGTCCTGTTAACTAATACATGTGTCATAAATGTATCAGTTTATGCCAGCAGTAGTTATATGAAATATAAGCTGTTTCTGATGTCTCACTGTAGGCAGTTAGACCAACAACTTTAAAATAAACCTCTTCAATAATATTGGTTATTTTTATCTAGTGCTCTCAATTTTCAGCTTGACCCAATATTTACCTATACAATCAGACCAAACTTAAAATACTGACTGATAAGTATTTGTTTAATCTTCAGAAGCCCCCCACTTTTCTTTCTTTCTTATCTCAGTTTTCTGACTGTTGGCTTGCTGTCACTAATTGAATTGCCACACCTAATCACTTTTCCACTAGGAAGCAGCCTGCAACTGATAGGAGCCAAATATTTGGAGATCTGGGCTTTGTCTGTTGAAACTGTGCCCATCTTAGGGGAGAGAAGGTTAATGAAGATAAGCTGAGCCTCTACCGGAGCATCACCTGCAGGACTGCTGGTCCCTGCCCTGGACCATGGCATGTATCAGTGGCACTAACCTCTGCTTTAAGTTAATGGAAAAGTATCACTTGACACCCATAGGGTACAGACTTCATGTGTAAAGGGACATAGGGTGACACAGGGGGGTCATTTTGCCCACAACAGGTTGGAGATGGATTTGCTGCTCCTGCTGCTTATAGAAGTAGAAAAGCAAATGAGAACCTGGTGCATGCTTCCAGGGGATGCTCCTGTTGCCATTCTACCCCGTGGAATCACAGTGGCACTGGCTGACATTCTCCTTTCTGCTTCTCTTGCTGCATTTCTCTGCACAGGTGATATATCGAGCCCTGTCCCCACCACATGCTGTGGAGGACCCATATAGCGCAGAAGCCCAGGCACAGCTGAAGATCACCAACCTGCGCGTGCGGCTGCTGGAGAGGCAGGGCTGTCCCTGCCTCCAGCCAGGCTCAGCCCCCCCGGTCCCACAGCCCTCACTGGCCCTGCACTATGCCATCTACGACTTCATTGTGAAAGGCAGCTGCTTCTGCAATGGCCATGCTGACCACTGCGTTCCCGTCGCTGGATTCAAGCCCATCAAGGCAGCTGGCGTTTTCCAAGTGGTATGTACATGTCTGTGCTGCAGGAAAGCAGAGTCTTAAAAATAGTGGGGACAGTATAGAATATGGTATAGGTCCAAGTATGCAATATTTGACATGTAATGCCCCGAATTCAAAGCTCACTGAACAAATACGGTCTTTACAAAGGAAGTGGTCTCCATATCAGGCTGAACCTCTGTGCTTCCTTTGTGCCTTGGTGTGGGGTGCACCAGGACTCTTATTCTTCAAGAGTGTTCCACAGTAATTTTTGGGTCCTGAAGCGAAGGGTTAGAGAGCTGGATCTTGGCTGTCACTCCCAGGTTTTCTGTTAGACTTTGCAATACCTTTCTCCAGATAAAAGTCCTGTGCTCCATTTTTGAGGGGACTCTCACCACAAAAGCTGTGTGCTCAGATCCCCTGGGACCCACCCATACCTAAACCCCTGTCCTCCCATGTCCTAAAGAAGGGAGGGTCACTTGGAGAGGTAATGGGCACAGCAGCAGCCAACACATTGGATGCCTGCAGCATGGCATGCCTGAACCCTGCCAGTCTGGGACACAAAATGCCCCCATCGCATCTTGGCCTTTCTGGCCATCTTGGCTGACTCTGAAAGTCCTGGCTTTGCTGGCAAACACACTGTGCTGAATAATGTTAGAAAGGAAAAGATCATAAAAAACCCATAAGGCAGTTACTTGAGGTAAGGAGGTCTGGCATCCGTCCAGCTCTTTGGGGAACTCTCACTTAAATTATGGTCTCAGGCATGAAGCAGACAGCATGTTTCCCTTCTAATAGGGCTAGTCTTGCAACATCCTGAAAATACACCAATTTGAAAGCCTGCAGTGCTATGACTGATAAGGTTGTTTCAAGTAGCAGTGCTCTGCTTTCCACAAATGTTCCCTGAGCGCAAGTCTTTGAAAGGAGCTGTTTGCTCAGGATTATTTCAGTGGGATACAATTGCACGGGAGCGTGCCCCAGAGAGCTGTAACAGAGCCGCAGCCAAACACGCTTCCAGTATGGCTATAGCCTGTGGAAACCCTAGTGCGCAGGTAACAGGCAGTGCTGTGGGAAGGAATCAAGTGCCAAAATCACACTGAAAACCAAAGCGAAAATAGCAACAAGCCGCTGCACCATCCCTGGGGGGACTGAAGTTCAACTCCAGTTATAAACACATATGTGGCAGGAGTCCCAAAGGTGACGTTTCTGCAGTGAAGCTGACTCATTTTACTGTGCCTTACAGCTTATTCCGCATGTCCCATAAGGGCTGTGCTGGTGTAGGAATGACATAGCCCCAGGGTTTGCAGGAAGGGTCAAGGAGTGGTAAGTACCACTTTTTCCATCATTGTACTGAGCCGGCTAGGACTGACTCTGGTCTGTGCCAGGCTCCTGCCTGATGTGAGGCTGCTGTGATTCAGGGAGTGCAGTGACACCCCACTTGTGTACACTAGTAGGGATTTGCCAGTGCATTGCTTGAAGATGAGAAGAAAGGATTATTTCCAAGATGAAAGCAATACACGTGTGTGTGTGTGTATGAATAGAAAAGGGACAAAAGATTGTGGGGTCTGTGGCTGCTTAACTGCAAAAAGGCAAAGAAAGTCGTGAAAAGAGAGCAGGATTTCAGAGAGTGAGCATTTTTTGTACTTGACCTTAAAAAGCTGCCGAGAAGATACTTCTGAAGAATTACAGTCATTCAAGTGTGAGATTAGGACTTCTGTCTTGCCTTTATGTAACTGTATCCATATGGGGTTTTAACATAACCTTCACTGTAAAACCAAAGACAACAAAAGCTGGGAAGCACATTACCAATTCACAATATGATTATAAAATCTGGCTCTCTTTTTATGCTTGTTTAGACCAGAGCACACTTGAAGAATACTCCTTGATTAAGAAAGTTAACATCAAAATTTAAGCAAGTTTAAGATATTTAAAAGAATAAAATGAAACAAAATATTAAACCCTCACAAAAAAAAAAAAAAAAAAAACAAAAAACCCACCTTTTCCAAAAACTGTAAGTTTTCTTAACCCCCTATTTGGTCTCAGCCACAAGCAAAATCCTAATTTCAGGCTTAGTTTTAGTCCCTCCTCGGCCAGTGGAAGACCTGGACATGTTTCTCTTTGTGGCAGGCACCATGTGGGTACCACAGGGCAAAGCAGCTTGCCAGCAATTCCCCTGCTCACCTTCTCCTAAAGGAGAAAGGAATTTATGTAGGAAAGCTCTGGGTTTATTTTAGCATCAGAAATGCCATGTCAGCCTTTAGGTGAACTCTGAATATACAGGTGTGGTTTCTGTCTCTCCATGAGCTTCAGCACCAGACTACAGAGAAGACCTGGCTAGCTTCCAGCAATGGGAAGGGCCGCTCCTTGTGGGTACTGTGGTCCCATGTTATACAGTTATGTGTGACACCTATCAGGATGATACAGATACACTTCCTTCTCTTCTCTGCTTCTCCCAAGTTTTTCAAAAGGTGACTACCTTCATGGGTAAACCACCCATGCAAGTGGAGAAGTGGATTCATATACACCAGAGGTTGCTCCTGATCTTCAGAGTCCATGAGAAGTCTGGGTTTTCTGGCTGGTCTGTGCCATAGAAGCTTCTCACCCTTGCCAGTATCTCTGTGCATGGAGCTACTGCAGTGTGTGATTGGTCCCTCACCAGCCAAAGCATCCACATGGCCTGTTGTGTCATGAAAGAGGAGATCAGCCTGGAGATAAGTAGGATCTTGAACTTTAGGACTCCAGTGTGAGGAAAGCAAACACAGGGATACTTCTCGCAGGCTGTGTAGTTCTGCTTCAAGCTGAGGACAGGACTTCATCCATCTCAGAGATTCCTTGTCCCTCCCTGCCTGCAGAATTTTGCAACAGCTCAGTTGCAGATTGGCCTAAACTATCAGTCTTAGAGGGCTGTGCCCTTACTGCAGCTTCCTGCTTTTACACCTGTGAGATGAGATCATACTATCAATGGATGACTTCATTATCTCACTGATAATCCAGTATTATCAACTCTCTAATGTTTCCCACTCTGTCCTTCCTTTCCTCTCTTGTATTCCTGCTAGTTCAACCCCATCTGCACATTTTGCAACTGCATTGAGCAGAGTGAGAACATATGAAGTGGTATGGGTTTGTTAGAATCATAGAATAGTTAGGGTTGGAAAAGACTTTAAGATCATCTAGTTCCAACCCCCCTGCTATGAGCAGGGACACCTTCCACTAAACCCATGCCACCCAAGGCTATGTCCAACCCAGCCTTGAACACTGCCAGCGATGGCGCATTCACAACTTCCCTGGGCAACACATTCCAGTGCCTCACCACCCTTACAGAATGCCTCACCACCCTCTTATTCACTTTTCCCCTCAATGTCAGTTTAAATAACATGATACAGCAGCTCTCTTTGCTGTGAAAAAAAGGAAATGGGAAATTAGAACTTAGGTCTGTCTTCAGTGAAGCTTCCGTGGACTTAAGACACATTCCCAAAGCAGTTTGATGTGGTTCTGCAGCCATACTAAAATGGTACTGCTGCAATTACACTTACACACTTCTTTAATAGTCCAAGGTGCTGTGTCAGTGTAAGCTAAGGACTTCTCCAGGAACTGTGCTTTATTTTCTAGGCTGAACAGACAAATCAGCTCAGGAACCTGATCAGTAAATTAATGTATATGAACCTGATTACTGACAGCTGCATGACAATGAGACGACAACATACCCCAGATATACCTCACCTAATTTTAGGCATACATTTGATGCACCCTCTTTAGCAAGCTGATCTCCCCAACCGCCTTCAGTAGTTATGAAGGGCTGGAGGATCCAATACGGTTGGGATCCTGGGTAGACTGAGTTACCATGTTAAAGCACTTCTGTATAGTCAGGCAGGGTAAATCTTCCTCCGCCTTCCCATGTGGCCAACCCAGTAGCTGTTGAAGATTGTTATCATGACTGACATCAGAAGATGCCGAAGGTCTTCTCCAGCAGCACTGACAGAAGGCTATTGTGCAAGGTATAAAAAAAGCCCACCAGACAGCACCCACAGCCTGGACAAGCTTTGTATTCTTTCACAAGAACAAGATAGGATATGAGAATTTTCTCATACATAAATTTGGTTGTATGGTGCTTTGGGAAAGAATACCTCCCCACATGCTGGCAGCAGCCAGTAGGTATTGGTTCTAAAACTGGCACAGTGGCTCGAGTGCAACACAGTTTAAAAGCTATCATTAGAAGCCCAGCATGAATGACGTGATTTTCCTTTAGGCTGATAATATGCTCATTTTCCAGGAAAGTAAAAAAAACTGAGAAAATACAGTTTTAGTAGTTCCAAGAAAGAAATGCTATTAAAAGCAGTTGCCCCTCCATTTATTTAGCCTATTTATGCTATCAGGCCTTGGGGACATCGACTTTCTTCAGTGTGCGTTTGTTTTGGACTCTATATAGTGGGTGAGTTCTTTCAATAAAAAACTATTCATAACAGGTGACTGAAAGCATTTTTCCCTCGAGGCAGGATTTCTTTCTCACTGCCCAGCATTTTGAAACATGATAAATAGGGGGGAAAGTATTTTATAGCATTTGACTAAAGAAAAAGCCCTATGTATTTGCAATCTGAAAGGAAGCATTGGAAGGTTATAATTCAGCAACAAAAGGCTGTGGAAGGAAGCATGCCTTAGCAACTGTCTTTGTATAGAGAAATCAGCCGCTCGTTCATCTTACAGAAGTCAACTTTTGTAACACTGTTTGCATTGTGCCCTCTAATGACTGACGCTGCAACAGGGCTGTCGAGCTAAGAAGGGAAACAGTGTGAAAGTGAACTGGGATGTAAAGACCCCTGACAAAATGAAAAATGGTATGAGAAGGCTTTGCCGCTTAAATGAGTCGAGAGCCGTGTGAATGCTGAAAAGGGCGAGATGTACTGGGAATTGTGTTGTGTACTTAGCAATGATCTAGAATGACCCAAGTGGGTACGCCTTACAGTTAAACTTAAATGGAGGTGAATGAAAAGGGAGGAAAAAATGTGTGAGGGTCACATTCTGCCTTCAGAAAGGTGCTGAGATTACAGAGAAATCCCCAGGGTCAGATCCATCATTTCCATACTCTACCTCAGGTCCCAGGAGAGCTGCTGGGCTGGTTTCTCAGACCTGGCTCCCAACTGCTCTGTGGCACAACAGGGAATTTACAGGGCACTGTAGTCTTGCATCTGGCCCTCCTATGGCTTTTACAGGCAATAACTTTGGCTGGCATAGACAGTCTACTGGCTGTTTTTCACCTGCCACCTTCTGTTTCCCCATCTTCTTGTCCTTTCTCCTATTCTCAGCTGTCACAGTATTATAATTAAAAAAATACCTGTCTGCCTATGGGCTGCAAGAAAGGGCTTGCTAATATTCACCTTCTTTTGTTGCTTCCAATGCATAAAAATCCTTTCTGTCATGCTGGAATTATTAGAAGAAAAAAGAGATTTTCTTCAATGGGATAAAGCTAGGACAGAGAGATATTTTAAAGCAGAGCTGGTTTAGTTATTTAGAGGGGGAACCATTATAATGCTGAAATAATTGAAAGAGAATAAATACATCAGCCTGAGGCAAGGTTTTCAGAGCACTTAGGTCCAACATTCATTAAATTTCTGGGTAAAAGGAATAGGAGGGAAAAGGTATTAACTAAACAGCTGTGCTGAGAAACAAGTTATTAAAGACCGCATTTCCCTCCTCTCACTCAGTTAAGGCTGGCCTCTTAGCTATATGGCTTGTTCAGTAGCAGATCTGTGCTCTGCTCTGCTTGGCTGAAAGGGGCTGGGGTGACCATGGGACCTGGAGGGGCCTTGTAGAGACTGAGTTTTCTTAGGTTCCAGCCTATTTGAGTAGCACTGCTGTAAAGGCACTGTGGGAATTGGGAACCCTGTTGCCTGTCCCAAAGACTGAGGCCTCCATGGCTGCTTCTGATGCAGAAGCAGGGCCAGCTGGTCCATCATGTGCTGTGCCTCTGCAGGTGCTTCTCATTCTTTTCAAACATTAGCACTCATTTAAGCATAAATTGATACAGTAAACCAGACAGACCAACTGGTATCTACAGTGAGACCAACTGTGATGAGGCCAAACAGCACAGAAAGAGATGTTATCTTAGTATTTGTGCTTTAGTTTAGATGCTTGAGTGTTCTGTCTGATTCCATCTGTATCTTCCATTGCTTATGCAGTCCAGTTACTTACTCCTGTTTTGATGATCCAGACATTTAATAAGACAGGAAAGGATGATTTGAAAGGTTTGCGAAAGTTTCTACTGTTTGCATGGCTGCTGAAAAGTCTTTTAAGGACTTTCCAGGTCAGTTTTAAAGTGTTGTCTGTGCTGGTTACATCTGACTCCTGTGAGAGAACAGCTGAAATCTATTCATCACAAATAAATAAATCAGAAAGTTGTCATTAGCCAGGAGTGTATGTGAGGGGGGGGAATGAGAACCTGCGTAACAAGTAGGAGCTGTTTACAACATGTTTGAAGTCCTCTTCTGTTTTGTTTACTGCTCAGATTTTTCAGAAACCTTTTTCATGGCAGATCTCATCAGCAGCCATACAGTTAGGAACAGCACCCTTGGAAAACCACAAGTTAAACAGAGTGGAAGGCAGCATTTTCCTGTAGCTGAAGCCATGCCCCAGCTCTGGTCTGCATCACCAGGCACCCCAACTGCCCTGTATTGCTGCTGATGCTGAAAGCAGCTGGTGCAGCTCCCCAGCTCCTTTGGTTTTATGGCCAACCTGTGGTATAAGCTCGGGACCATGCTGGCAGGGCAGGCTGAGGTCTTTGAGCAGCAAGAGAAGCTGAACCATACTCAATTTATTGTCTTCCTTTCTCTACCACTTTCCCTAAGACCAGTGAAGGAGGAAGGGGTACCAGGGTGGTGAGGCATCTCTCAGCTCATTTCAGCAAACATGGGGTGCTGGTTGTGTCTCAAGCCTGGCCATGCATCTAGAGAGACTTTTAGATGAAATGCACTTGATAAAACTGTATTTAGTAGCAAAGAAATAAAGCTGCAAGTGCAGGCAGCCACCAAATAGCTATGGTAAGTAGCTGCCTGCCACACTCCACAGGAAAAGGCAGAGCCTTCAGCCTTGCCAGCAAAGCAATGCTTTTAGAGCTTGATTTCATTGCATCTAGGGCTGTTGAGCTGCTCTTGCCCTCTGGCTACGTCCTGTTTTCTTTGCTTTTGCCAACAGTATGAGTAATGCCAGCAGCTGACAGGGCAGCTGGCACTAAGTGTGCTACGCTGGCTTTTCATCTCTAATTACCCCCTCCCTTACAAGAGGATGTCTAGCTGTTAAATTATCTATCTGTCATGAGCATATCCAAGTACAGTCACTCATGGTCCTTGTGCTATCCTTGGCTCTTCCTCTGCTATTCCTAGATTCTTCCCAGCCGCCTAGGATGAGTGCATATCTGTGTTTTGGGAGGATTATATTTTTTTTTTTCTTTGTACTTACATATGTTGGTGATGGCAAGGCACACAAAGCTGGCTGCTGAGATTGTGGGTGCTATTTCTGCAGTATCGCAAAGTTGTATTCTTGTTTGGGAGGGAGAAAAAGAGAAAGGTTTTGCAGTGTTTCCCAGAGATGCTTTGAATCTTGGCCCTTTTTTGTTTCTCTCCTGGAAATTCATGCTTCAGCTGGGAACTTTCTGCTAAAAGTCCTTTAAGTTCTCAAAAATATAATAAAGGTATGATTATACAATACTATGACATGCAGATCCACAAATACTGATCTAATTGAAAATATAACTGCAGAATATTTGACTGAATTGGACATAAAGGCAGACATCATTCTCGCCCTCTTTCTAGTCTATGTAATAGTGTCTAGCTGGCATGGTATCTCCTGTACATTGGCATTGCTTGTGTCTTGGAGACTCTTTGGGCTTTGCTGTGGGTGATCCTTGCTCTCTTTCCCTTACTAGGTCCATGGGAAATGCATGTGCAAGCACAACACAGCAGGGTCCCACTGCCAGCACTGCGCCCCGCTCTACAATGACCAACCTTGGCAGGCTGCCGACGGCAAAACCGGAGCCCCCAAAGAGTGTCGGTGTGAGTAGCCAGCCAGGAACAGTGTCTCCAGGGCCTCTTCTGGAGCATAATGCTTCTCCTCCTGTGCCTTTCTCCTGTGTTTCCAAGAGGCAGCAGATACTGTGGTGGTGGGCAGGTGCTGGCAAAACAGCTCGGTGAGTGGAGAACCAGTGCCACACTCTGCCCAGCACCCACCACATGTTTGTGTAGCAGAGACAGCCCTGTTTGCACAGCCCCTCACTTGGAAATCCTCACAGGACCACTCTGTCTTTTGATTTGGCCTTTCTGTGGGACCCAAGTGCATCTCCTCGAGATATGGTCTTCTCCACTCGGCAGAATGCAGGCTGCCGGGGTGCCTTGAAGGCAACGGGCAGCCAGCATTATCCTCTCCCTGGGCAACACTGACAGATACATTTATGGGAGGCATGGCCTTCTCTGACAGACATGGGCTTTGCTCACCCCCTGGGCACTGGGGGTAGGAGAAGATGTGGGCTCTGGGGAGGTTTGGGGATTATTTCTATGGTTCTGGGCATGATGCGCAGGGTGAATGCAGGCTGCAGGGGACTGTAGAGCCCATGGGGCAATCTGCTTCAGTATCAGCAGCAGTCTAACCAGAAGGGCAGTAAAGTTTAACTACACCACCCCTGAAAGGTTTGCAGGCATGCTGAATGCCATTGTTCCCTGCCTACAGTGCTGTCAACACTGAAGCTAGCTTCAGCCTTCTTATGTGTGCTGCAATCACATTCACTGCAGTATGGATGTTCCCCAAGGGAATGACAGTGAATTCCTGTTTCCACCGGCAGCATTTGATAAGCAGGGGTTGGAATAGATCTCACTTGGCCTGTGACTTCAGGCATGTGGGCATCCAGACTTCCTCCACTGCCAGGGCAGGGAAAGAGGGATGCTTGCCTTCTCCCACACACCTCCCCTCCAACTGCTTTTTCCTGCCTTCAGATGCAAGGAGCATCCTGACAGCGTCCACATGGCAGATGCTGTACAGAGAACTGCTGATTTCTGAAGCAGAGAGGAAAGGATTCTGCCCCAGCAGAACCAGTGAGGTCTTCCTGCACCAACCTTTACTGGGAAACCCATACTGGAAATAAAAGAGTTAAAGAAATCGTTTTTTCCTTAAATATGACCTCTAGAGGCTGTGGAGCATGGACGAAATTGTGGTGATACTTCATGCCTTGGAATGAATAACAGGTTTATGGGTCAGCTCTCCTATTCCAAAACATGGTTCAGATTTCTTATGATTCTCTTCTATAAATCAACATCTTTCACTGCCTTAATGAGTCTTTCTGTTCCCTTTCTCTTCGCTTCAGCATGCAAGTGTAATGGGCATGCTGACACTTGTCATTTCGACATGGATGCATGGCTGGCATCAGGCAACCGCAGCGGTGGTGTCTGCGACAACTGTCAGCACAACACGGAAGGGCAGCACTGCCAGCGCTGCAAGCCAGGCTTCTATCGAGACCTCAGGAAGCCTTTCTCTGCCCCAGATGCCTGCAAACGTAAGTCAGTGACCACTCACTAACAAAATGCTTCTTGAGTGGGAGGGTGTTAAAGGAAAGGTGAGATCTTCCTGCCCCTCCTTGGAGCAATCTTCTTGCTTCTGTGAAGAGCAGGGAGTTCTTTGAATTCCCTTTTGATGCTGTTTGCAAAAAGCAGTGGTGTGGTTTGTGAGGCTAAATCCTTCAGATGCTGCTGACATATCTGTCCTGAGGATACCTGTAGCCTGGGGGCAGGGGAAGAGAGATGATTCATTGACTTCTTTCTCCTATTTTTGGAGAGCAAAAGCTGCATCATGTTTTCATGTTCTCCTTGTTTGGTGATTGCCGCAACCTCAGAAGGGTGCCTCAGGCAACAGCTGATAAATAGCATCACCCACCAGTGCGTGTTCACAGCATCAGCAGGTGGGTATGCAGGGAGAGATGGGAACATGAGTTAAGTGATATTCCACAAGGCATGACAGTGAGGAGGCCAGGCCAAAGGCAATGACTTGGCCACATGTGAAATTAAATATTTCCCAAGCAGAAGCAGCAATCCAAAAGCCCCACTCCCCAGGGACCACTGTGAGGATGGTGACTCACTGTGGGGGACTCCGGATCCCCAAACCATGCTGAGTACATTACACTGGTCAGCTAAATATAGGGTGAAGGAATGCTCTTCACTCTGCGTATACAGCCACCCACTGGCTTCATCTCACTGACCCAAGTCTGGAGGAGAACATCCATGAGTGACAGAAAAAAATCTAACTGACACCCTGCTTGTGTAATTTTAGGGAACACTGAGCACATCCTTCTCCTTCAAAGGAGAAGTAATTGTGTTGTAAGGCTATATGAAGTTTCACTTCTGTCTGCATGATCAGGTGGGGAACAACTTTTGCACAACTACTTCACTGCGCATCATAGAGTCATGGAATGGTTTGAGTTGAAAGAGACCTTAAATATTATCTAGTTCCAACTTGTCTGCCACAGGCACAGATACAGATACCTTCTGGTTGACTGGGGTGCTCCAAGCCCCATCCAACCTGGCCTTGAACACTGCCGTGGAGAGGGCAGCCACAGCTTCTCTAGGCAACCTGTGCCAGCACCTCACTACCTTCATACTGAAGACTTCTTCCTAATATCTAATCTAAATCTACCTTCCTTCAGTTTAAAGCCATTTCCCCTTGTCCTATCACTACAGGCCCTTGTACAAAGTCCCTCCCCAGCTTTCTTGTAGGCCCCTTTCAGGTACTGGAAAGGCTGCAGTAAGGTCTCCCTGGAGCCTTCTGTTCTCCAGGCTGAACAACCTCAGCTCTCAGCCTCCTCAGCACGATCCTCATGAGACAGCCCTG
This sequence comes from Forpus xanthops, assembly GCA_032466535.1. NCBI lineage: Eukaryota > Metazoa > Chordata > Aves > Psittaciformes > Psittacidae > Forpus > Forpus xanthops. Next base: position 31,725 of record JASSUY010024601.1, read on the forward strand.
ACAACCCGTCACGGAAGTCCTCCTCTCCTCCTTTCACCTACAGAAAGGAGGAGCAGCAGCAGCTGAACTGCCTGTTTTACAGCCCTAATGTTATTTATGAAGACAGCCTTGACCACGGTTTTCCATTACTTGTTTGAATAATTATGTCACTGCTGTAGTATGTATACAAATTTGATTTTTAAACAGTGAACTTAATGACTTTTTTTAAGTTCCTTTACCTACTTGTGTACATCGGAGTTCCAGGTCTTCTTCTCTGAAACATCAGAGATACTTTTCCTACGTAATTATTGCCAGAACTTAGGCAATGAACTTTTCTTTGGAAGTTTTATTAGTAAAAAAAGAAATTTAAATATTGCACTTAGATCCAAAGTAGAGGCTTGCGAGGTTCTTTCTAGCTCACAAATTCATCCTTGCTGATTAAAATAACTCCAACTAGATTAATTAACTCCTGCTAGATAACACAAGAGAAAAGACTGAAATAAATTCTGTAGGGGATCATCCAGCCCCTAAATGTGCTTTTAATGGGGTCTTGCTGCCTTTGCTAGGGCTGTAATTCATGATGCTCTTTATATGCCAGCTCCTATCAGGGCAGACCACACACTCTTCTGAGAGCACTGAAGCCAGGTCAAGCTTTGGCACTGATTTGAGTGCAGTCTTCTGGACACCTAAAAATAATGGCCTTCACTTTGGAGGTGGTAGGAGTGGTCACCGTCTCCTGTAATGTCCCATCAAGGAGATGGAGTTTCACAAGGGACCTATCATAGAGTTTTCCTGGTGCCAAAACACCCAGTGCAAGCCCAGAGGCTGTTTGGAGGGTCCAAGAGGAAGTCAAATGGTACCTCCTGAGCTGGCCAGCAGCAAGACTTCTTCCTTGCAAAACCAGATGAAAACAGTGATCTTGGAATGTATTTCTGCAAAACAGCCACAGCTCAAAGGGAAGGCTGCCAACAGTGTGCGTGTGCCTGTGTGTGAGTTAGCTCAGTGCTAATGAAGTCAGGCATTACATCACACTGTTAGCTCTATGTTAGCCAAATCTCAGGAGACTTGATTAAAAAGTTCTTCCTAGCCCTTCTGGGCAGGAGGAAGCAGTGGAGATGAGATAATTAATGGGTATTTTTGTTGATGTATGCCAGTGCTTGGCCTTCTTGACTTTCTGCACTCATCTCTAAATCACTGGCCCATGGCATTCCATGTATTTTTCAAAGAAAAAAAAAAAAAAGTGCCTGTCTTAAAGACTATAAATTTGTTTCCATTACTCTTTAATGCAACAATTAAGTCTCTTTATGGACTAACTATATATCTGTGAACTCTGCTATTTAAAGGCCAAAAGTAACATATATTTGACAAGAACTGTAAGACGGCCGTGAGTACAGTGTGAAAACACCTATATTTATTTATTATGCATTAAGTGTGTGTACTTCGTTGGTTTTTTTTTGTTGTTTTTATGAATTACAGAGCATGAGATACTCAAGTAACTCAGCATGAAGTACTCATGACCCCAGCATAAATAGGGTTCCACAAAAACATAGGGATCATCTGAATGCTTTCCTTTCAGAGACCATATTGCTAAAAGCACACAGATTATTTTTCTCTCTGGCCTTTCCAAACCCTCACAAATGCTCTCCTCCTTAGGACCCTTTCACCATTTCCATTCTGGTCTCTCACTGCAGGGGATGCTCCCTGCACTCAGGAACCCAGCATCTCATGGGGGAGCCCAGCAGCTTGCAGGGCCATAGCAAATGACTAATGACTGTTGAATTAAATTACTGAAGACCAATTTCAGCCCATGCCTGGCACATTTCCAAGGACCATGCCATGGTCTGCAATAACAAGGGAAGTGCGTGGTGCCCTGTTATTCTTTTGGGGAAGGCCACAGCGTTGACTGCTTGCTTCTGGCTCAAGGCACCATTATTGCTCAACTGCAGGGCAGCACTGAAAAATTTAACATACCAAGGTCAAAGTAAATAAAGGAGTTGTTAAGCCATAATCTTTAAGGATACTTTAAAGATTCTTGTATGTGAAGAGCATATATAATATTTGCTCAGGAGTAGGTGTGTACCTGATAAAACGAGACATTCTGACATTTAAAAGAGCAATCTGATGACTCTTTCCCCCTGCCATGCATATCTGGCCTTTTCTTTACATCCCTTATGAATTTTTAAGCCTCAGCTACAGTATAATTGCAAACAATAAATCGGGGTTTATAATTGCTGAGTTTATTTTTGCTTTTCAATTGTAGGCTTTTGAGGGTAAATATTTGTCATTTCCAAAGGTTAGAGGGCAGCTGAAGAAACCATGACACTATCACCAATCCAGGGTGGGGAAATCGAGCTCCTCTGGAGTCCCACTCGCTGGGGTTTGATCCCAGTCAGCACATGACATGCCAGGACAGGCAGCTGTTATTTCACATGTGTGTGGAAGTCATGTGCAAAATAATGTTATGTGCTATGGGGTGGTGAATATTTAAACAGTGCTGTGTACAAATCACAAAGAAAGCAAAAAGATGAAGCCTGTGTCTTGGACCCAGGCTAGTGGTGCCCAGCCAGCCCTTCTCATACTGGAGCTCCCTTGGTCATGGAAACCAGTAGCCTCTGTAGAGGGGTGGCCACTGTCACCAGCACATGAGACAGGCACTATCTCAAAGCCTTGCACTGAGAGTCTTGCACTCTACACCCATGTATCCACCACAAAGTGCCATCCAAAACTGTCTGTAGCTGCTTTGTTTGCTGCTCAGCTGCTCCTCTTGCCTTCCTGGAGGGGGATCTCCTACTACCTCTGCTACAGCAAGGTGCAGATTGGGTGGAAGGAGGAATATGGAGTCTAAAACCAGCATTCAGTGCAGCAGTCTGTGAGGGAGCAGTAGCTGCAGCTGCCCAATGTTGCACAATCAGTCCTGCAGTCTTTTCTTCCTGCCATTGCCATAGTATGGACACACTTGATCCTATTTTCATGCATTTGTTTCAGAGTTGGTACAATGAGCTCACATTTGAGCTTTTGATACTTATTTCTGTGCTCAGTGCATAGTGATGGGCTGCACTGTATGTCTCTGCATTGCTCGGCATGTTTCCACTGCAGCACCTCACAGACATTTACCGTCTTCTAAGTTTCCCCCCAAAAGCACCCAGCTTAATGGCACTTAGTGTCATCTTGAGCCTCCACCAAAGGTACAAGACCAAAAAGCTTCAATTCACCAGCCACCAATGGAAAGCAGGTTGGCGACTGTAGCTCATAGGGGAGCAGCCAGGAAGGACTAGGTTCATGGATGTGGGTGCGCAGCCCTTGTAGAAATGACCAACCTTTGCAGCACATCTCTTTGAAGCTTTTGTTAAAATATATAGCCAACTATATGCTCATTTTTCAATGCTGTTTTAATTGCCTATGAGCTTGCTACTAGGTTTTTCATAACAGCCTTTGTAAATTTAATATTCTTGCTTCACCATGGTGTTGCCACTGCCATGAAATTTTCCATTAGGAAAAAAAATTGTGTGAAAGCATTGTCTAAAACATTAAAAGCTCCAACCCCAATAGGGGCTGGGTGTAAACCAGCTGAAACCCAACTGAAACAGGACCAAATCTCTCTCTGAGCATGGGTTTAGCTCACTGACTGCAGGAGAATGGAAGAGCTCTGAGTGCTTGATATTTCCCCTGAAGGGGCTGAGGAATGCCAGAAATACCCACCACATCTAGTAGGAAAAGAGCATTTGACTACATGTATCAGGTGTAAAACACTTCACAGACTTCAGGAGAAAGGTATGTGAGCACTGTTGAAAACTATGCTATTAAAGGCACTGGAGTTCACTGCCTGCAGCTAGTAATGCAGTTTGTGGAGAGGCTTTCTAATCTTTTAATTTTATATAATTATATTTGTTTGGGAATGGAAAGGGTGGGGAAAAATTGAGGATTACTTTGGCAAAGATTTTCGAATCGTAGTCGCCTCTAAGTTAACTGCCAATATTAACCTATCCTTTAATACTTTGAAATGACACTCCAGGTATGTCAAATCCCTGAAACCACAAAAACGTTGTCAGAGCAAAATTAAATATATGTACAGAGCAATAAGTATTTCAAGAGAAAGAAAAGTTGTGCTGCATGCAGTGGCTTTTCTGCTTTATTGCCTTCAGGTTGCAGACTCAAGACATTTGCATTGGAATTTGATGAAAAATTTCCCCCAAAATGGAACTTTCTCAGGAAATATGATTTTTATGTAAATGCAGTTTTAGACAGAAGTCTTCCAGCAGGGAATGTTTTGCCATAATGCGCAAGGCTGATCCTAACATGTCCCGGTCAGAGAACCAAACCCTGAGGGCAGGAGAGCACGAGCCACCCAGCTCCCCTGTGGGGGGAACCACGCTGCCTGTTGGCCAGGCCAAATTTCCAGAGGTTTGGATCACACTTTTGTTAGGTGTATTTCTGATGTTTGAAAAGATTAACATATCTAGCGGGGAGGAAGATTGCAGTCTTGCAACAGACACAAAGTGCATTCATGCAAAAGCAAAATCCTAAGCAGTCAGCAAGAAAAACTTCACACCACCTATTTGAAGGCATCCTTTCTAATTTGTGAGAATGGCCATTTCTCCCAGTGTGTCCCAGTGCACTTCTAGTGCATTGTTCTGCTGTGAGGGGCTGTGGGAGAGGCAGAAAGAGCAGCCGGCATTTCTGATGTGCACTCTGCAAACCCATGGCCTGGAGTGTACTCAAAAGCATATCTCTGAGCCGTTGGCATCCTCATTCTTTTTGTTTGCTTGTTTGTTTGTTTTTAAATCAATTAAGTAGGTTGGAAAAGACATTCAAGATCATGAAGTCCAGCCATTATCCTGGAACTGCCAAGGCCACCAATAAACCATGTTACCGAGGGCCTCATCTGCATAGTTTATGTATACTTGAAGGGACGGTGATTCCACCATTCCCTGGGCAGCCTGTTCCAATACCTGACTGCTCATTTGGTGAAAAAATTTGTCCTACTAATTGATGGCTTTGAAACAAAACCAGAGACAGAGACAGAGGGGTACTTCTTTACTCAGCCTCCACTTCAATTAAAATTACTCTTCTGAAGGGCGTTTTAACCTCCTGGATGCAAGAGAGTTGTTATTACTTTAGAAAGCAATTGCACTCTGATGCAGTTTTTCAATGAAGCACCCATAGCTGCTTAAACATCACTGTGAGCTTGGCACACCCCTGGGTATTTGGCTGGACTGGACTCCGGGTGCTACAAGGAAAGTAATAAAGGCCTGTTTGGCAAAATATGACACGACACCTGGGTAGGTTGACTAATTAAGGTAGCTCAAAAAGTGGCAATCAAACAGAATCTGAAGAGGGGCTGCTCAGATGTACATGGGTGAGGGTCAAAACCAAAGCCCAGAACCCACACCATTGTCCCTGGCAGGGCAGTGTTTTCGCAGGCATCTCCTGCACCTCTCTAGGTGCTGAGCTTTGGCACTAACAGATGCTCTCTCCTACAGCATGCTCCTGCCACCCCCTGGGATCGGCCACACTCCCCCTGGGCCCTGGCACCTTCTGCGACCCCAGCACCGGTGACTGTCCCTGCAAGCCTGGAGTGGCAGGGCCTCGCTGTGACCGCTGCCTCCCTGGCTACTGGGGCTTCGGTGCCTATGGCTGTCGCCCCTGCGACTGCGCCCGCAGCTGCGACCCGCACACGGGTGACTGCCGCAGCAGCAGGTGAGATGGCGGCCCAGGCACCCACTCCCAACCTCGCTGAACTCCTGAGATCTCCATCCCATGGGGGACCCTGGGCATCCTCACCTAGCCTCACCTTACTCCCAGGATATCCATCCCAGGGAAAGCATTGCACCAACCTGATTTACGTATGGCACATGAGCTGAAAAATATCCATTATATACCATATTTGGGATTGGTAGGGTTGGGAGCTGGGGACAGAGCAGGAGCTGAGGCTGTGGTTCACCTGGGTGCCTGGCACACCATGGAATGGCAGCAGTGATGTTTGACTATTGGCTCTCGGTGATGGTGTTAATGTGTTGGGTGTTTTCCGTAACCATCACAGGTGCTTCCTTTCCGTAAGTAAAATATGGGCCTCAAGGACGTCTGAGTGAGAGGAGACCAAAGCTAAATCCTGTAGCTGTTGCAACTCAGTTTGTGTTGGACTTGGAGTCAAACTCTGACTTAGAAGACAGTACATTTTAATAATATTGCCTTTTTTTTTTAATCACACTGGGGTTATTTATAGCATAAAAATCCTCTAATTTATTTTAAACCCAAAATGGATTCATGACCCAGTCTGACAATACTCAACCTCTTCACTTTGCAAAACTGCCCCTGCCATTTAACATCACCAAGACAGACAGTCATGTTGGATGGGTTGGTAGAGGCCCTGCTTTCCACTGGCTCCAAATTGACCATGTCCCTTTACCTCCAACAGCTCAGATGTGACCTGGCACAACGAAGCGTCTCCTTTTCAGGCACTGCTTAATGACAGCGAGCCCACCTGGGGCTGGGAGGATGAGCAGGGGTTCTCAGCTCTCCGGCACTCTGGTAGGAAAGCAGCTTCACATGTGTTTATTTCCCTATCCCATCCCTCTGACCAGCAACCAGTGCAGATGCAGTCTTCTGCATTAGCTTGTAATTAGCATCCTGTCAGTTGTAGGAGTGGATGGATGTTCTGCCATTAACATCTTGTGTAACCACCTCCTTCTCCTGCACAAGTTGGAGGAGTTTATGGCTCATCTCATCAATGTGAGGACCCTCTAGGCAGATGCTCCATGTTGAAAGCCTGCACCCAGTGTTTAGCTGTCAGCAGGACAAGAGTTGCCTGCCTGAATTTGCAGTCCCAGCTCTGAATTTCAAGGCTGCATACTCTCCTGTTTTACTTGGCCATGTTTTAAATGTGTCTTTGTATTTGCTAGAACAGTAACTAGATGCTGGGCAAACCAGCAACATCATTTAGATGGTGGGGGTATTTGGCAGGTAACTGAAGAGTTTCTAACTCAGAATTTATTTTGCCGATGCCCACAATAGCTTTGGAGTCAACTGCAGCTTTGGCTTCAGCTGGGGAAGTTGTTTCTCTCTTGTTGGCATAGTCTGGAGGAGACGGTGCAGTGTGAGGCTGCTGGAAGGCAGGTTGACCCCACAACGCAGCATCAAGCCATTCTACCTTGCAGTCACTGCATACAAGCAGGCAAATGTCATTTCCTCCATCTTCAGAAAGCGGCATGATAAAATCTCAAAGACACAATAATTGAGTTAATTGAGAGGAAAGCTGCATCATTTGTCTGGGCAACTTCATTTTAAACGTAAATAAGTATATCACGTTATTCTTTGTTCTAAGATCACGGAAGTCATTAATCTGCCTTAACCTCTGCAACATTTCCTTTTAATATTTTGTCTGGTACATTATGGTGTGGAAAATACCACAGGGAAAGACATGTGTGTTATTTGCATAACAAGGCAAAATAATGAGGCCTTTGTTTCCCTTCTCTTCAAATTGTAAACAAGGAATAATTGACCTTGGACTAAGACTGTATATTCAGTCTGGATATGAAAATAGGGGTTTTTTTGCATGAGCTTTGTAGACCACATGAAAACCTCTTGCAGGTCCTGTCTTTTAGAGTACAGTCCACAGCTGTTTACTTCCTTTCTTTCCCTAGGTAAATGCGAATGTAAAGAGCAAGTTTTAGGGAATCCCAAGGTCTTCTGTGGGATGAAGTACACCTATGGTGAGTTACGGGTGAGGGGGAAGGGACATAAAGGGAGGTGCTGCAAGTCGGTCCAAGAGTGTAAAGCATGAGACATGCTGCTGTATGTACTGCTTCATCCTGGCAAACCCATTGGCTACTCATTCTAAGGGCAGATCTTTGACCTTTCCAAAGTATATAGATATCATGGTGCCAAGTTAAGATGGATAAAACATCTTGGTCTGTTATGCACCTCTTGCTACCAAAATGCCTTTGTGCTAAAGAGTTGTGCTCAGTGGCTCAATGTCCAGCTGGGTACCAGTAACAGGTGGTGTCCCTCAGGGATCGGTGTTAGGACTGGTCTTGTTCAACATCTTTGTTGGTAACATGGACAGTGGGATTGAGTGCATCCTCAGCAAGTTTGGTTGATACACTGGAGGGAAGCAATGCCATCCAGAGGGACCTTGACATGCTTGTGAGGTGGGCTGATGCCAAC
>JASSUY010024601.1:39966-53857 GCA_032466535.1 Forpus xanthops
GAGAAGAGAAGGCTGTGTGGAGACCTCATCGCAGCCTTCCAGTATCTGAAGGGGGCCTATAGGGATGCTGGGGAGGGACTCTTTATGAGGGACTGTAGCGAGAGGACAAGGGGTAACGGCTTCAGACTTAAACAGGGGAAGTTTAGATTGGATATGATGAAGAAATTCTTTACTGTAAGGGTGGTGAGGCAGTGGAATGGGTTGCCCAGGGAAGTTGTAAATGCTCCATCACTGGAAGTGTTCAAGGCCAGGTTGGACATAGCTTTGGGTGGCACGGTTTATTGTGAGGTGTCCCTGCCTGTGGCAGGAGGGTTGGAACTAGATGATCTTAAGGTCCTTTCCAACCCTAACTATTCTACGATTCTATGAAAATCATGGAGGACTAAAGCTGTCAGTGTCCCTGAGAGGTTGTCTAGATAAACTGTAAAGTATTGTTGCCAAAAATGAGTCACTGAAACTCCATCTGTAGACTAGATATCCCAACCCCAGCACAGAAATCACTAAATCTGAATCACACTGAGTGTGAGGATGGACGGTGATCACTGCACAAGACACTACGCTGAGGAAACACCTCCAGCCACTGAAAACTTACCCAGTTAACAAGGTTCAGCTGTTGCAATGTGGTAACATATATTGTCTATGTGTCTATTTGATCTAAATGAACAAGAGGAGTCAGTTTGTTTCCCAGACCTCTCTGGTGTGTGCCAGTGAACCATCTCCTTCATACCACAGCAGAACAAAGAATGCTCTGCACAGCACTCACTTTTTTTGCTGTCTTCCAGGGGTCTCTTGCACCTGTTTTATCTCACATTGAAGTTGAAAATGCACAGAGAGGTAACCTATACCTCTGCAGGTTGTGGAGCAGCCCACAAAGAGAAGCTCAAGGGGCTGCCAGTTGTTGAAATACAGCCCTGGCTTAGCAATATTAGCAAAAAGTCTGATTCTGCTTTGCACTGCTCCCTGGCCTCCATAGTGACTGTGTTTAATCTCACAAACGATAAGGAGAAAAAAGTCTCAAAAACCCGAGTTCATAAATCTTATCTAAAGTGCACTATCTTCCTACCCTTTCATCATTCATCTCACAAAGGCGTCAGCTAAACCGGAGAAACAGATGAATTATAGGGCTCATCAGGAGCTTCAGTAGGCCATACTGCAGGAAGAGTTTTCCCTGAGCTTCCTAACATGCAGAGCTGAATAGAGCACCACTTACCAGTGTAGGTTGGCATCAGCACAGTCAGGCGGAGGGTCACGCATGGGACCTGAACCCTGAGCTTCCACCATGCAGGGGCTCAGCAAATGGAATACCAGGCAGCAGGAGTATGCATGTGGGTATCCGTGAGCTAAAAATACTCCACGTTTTGCCTCAGTCCCCACCAGTGTCTCAGTCTCCACCACTCCATTTGGTTTCAGCATGTGTGCAAAGCAGGAGGACCGGCAGCAAGAGTGCTCACCAGGGTGGGATGTGGGCAGCTCCTCACACCCCTTCCTGCTGCCTGGCCTGCCCAGGCCAAGGCCAGCAACGTCTGCAGGTCCATCCCTAAAACCAGGGCTTTCCACTTGATTTCCACAAGTGCTGAGGAAGCCAAAGTCTTTTCTGAGCACTGGGGAAAATGGGGCTCTCACAAGATGTGAAAGTCAGGTCATTGGGCTTCTCCCACTGCCCACATGGCAGGTCCAGGGGCCATGACCAAACCAGCCGGCAGCATTCCTGCCCACAGGTATGGGAATGTATGTGCTCACCTGGCAGTTTACCCTGGCATCCCTAGCAAGGAGCATCAGGCTAGCTCCACTGTAATTAAGTAATAGTCCTCATTGCTTCACCCAAACACCTGCATTAGACAAAAAAAAAGGAGAGAGCACTGTAAATAGTTTATATATTCCTAGTTTTAAATTTGTGTCTTCCCAGTGATCAAGGCAAAGGTCTTGTCAGCTCATGACAAGGGCTCCCATGCAGAAGTCAATGTGAAGATCAAGAAAATCTTAAAATCGACAAAGCTGAAGATCCTCCGGGGCAAGAGGACACTCTACCCTGAATCCTGGACTAACAGAGGCTGCACTTGTCCCATCCTCAATCCCGGTAGGTTCGACTCCCTGAGCAGTACATCCCCACCATGTTTACACAAATTCTTTTCCCATCTCTTTAGCCCCTCACGGCAGTGAACTGAGATTGCAGCTCAGTGTCAGGTTGTTATGTCATTTGGATTCCAACAGCAATCTCTGTCAAGTCTGATTTTTGTAGAACAAACCTTGGTTCATTCTACAGACTTTCTAACACACATTTTTCTTTATGAAGCATAAAAAAAAACTCTCTCAGTTTTATGACTCTCAATCTGTTTCCAGAGGGAGGGAAGTGCCCATCACGTCATGACATAACTTTTCAAAACTAATGCTAATTTGAATCCATAAAAGCACATTTTAATCTAATTTGAATCTCATATTGTAATGAAATTCTAATCTAAGCTCTCTTTGAAAGTAATACTCATTTGCATCTACAAGATTTGGAAGATATTCTCTTACGAAGTGAGAGGAGAGCTTTGGCTTCACAGTTTTTTCTCATCTTTCACTGAAATGGGGTATAACCAGAGGTGGCTAAGCACTACATGTAGTCTCCAGTAAGACAAGGAGATGCAGACTCAGGGTTTTCTTCAATAGATCAAAACTAAGCTCCAGCTGACATACCTTTCTTTACAGATCCAAGATAAACCAACAGTTATCAGCTAATTCAGATAAAGGTTTTCTTTCCATCAAGTGCACACATCACTTGTGTATCACTGAACAAAATGACAACTTAGTGCTGAGACATCCCGTATGGAGCACCAGGAGGTTCCTTTGGGAGGAAAGAGCTGTCTGTGAGGCTGGATTATGCAAAAAGGTTATTCATTGATGAGGTGTTTGTAGTCTTCTTTCATCTCTACTGGAGGGACTGCCTTTGGCTTTGAAGTCGAGGTGTTGTGATTGCACAGCTGTAGTCAGGAAGTCTTGTCATGTGCAAGGGTCAGACGAATCAGCAGCGTTAGGCAGGACTTTATGGTTTTAAGTGCAGTAAGACTTTGGATATTGGTAAAGCACCATAAATCTATAATTAAATAGATACAGCTGTTTTATTTTTTCATATGAAACACAAGTAAGAAAGCCCAGATATGGCTGCCTTAATAGGAACCTGGAGGAATGCCATGGAAGCTGTCAGACACTGAGCATGCAGAGTAGCCCGCACCTGACACCCAGCTTTGCAATTCCACTAACCTCAGAGCTTCACTGATTTTCCCTAGCACAGGAAAAGACAGCAGTGATCACAGGATTGGTGAAGATGGCTTGGATGTCAGCTGAAGGGTTGAGGTGCAATTGTTCTTAGAGACAGTCCAGGCATCTGACACGTCAGGTGTTATTCCCTTGCCAGCCATCATGTTTTACACTGCAAAGCTTGGTGTTGTCTTGAAATGCAGCTGCTGACATCCCATCAGCGTAAATTAATCTCAGCTTTCATGTTAGAAAGAAGTTGTGAAGCTTGGTCCTAATGGAAAACTTGAAAATGTCAATTGAATGCATCTTTATGATTCAGTCATTTCAGAGGTGAAAAAAATCCAAGACAGGTTTTAAAATCTCATTATTTTCTTTAGCTACCACATTAATTTCTGAATGGTTGGCAATACTGTATTAGAAGATTAACCCTCTCTCATAGTATGGGCTTTTGACCTCCAGATGAATAAAGCAACAATAGCCAGACAAAAAGCCAAACTGACATAGAACAATTTCCTGACATATAGCTATAACGGAAATCACATCTCCCAGAAACATGCAGGAGATCAAAGGTAAAAATAACAGAAAGAAAGACATTTTTATTCTGTCTCACAACACTGGAGGGATATCAAAAGGAGGGTAGGCCCATAATGTCTCTGTCAAGAAATAAAAACTCCAAGCATTCATCAAGTCTCCATGGGCTGTTTTCAGATAGTAAATGTGCTTAAGTTCCTATGCGGCGATATTCACTACCCTTGCACACCTTCCCCTCCACACACACCAGGTTAAACTGCTGGGTGGGCACTGAGCTGAAAGGTTTAAAGGTCTCAGCTGTCTGGATGGAAATAGCAGCCCGCCCTTTCCTTGGCTTTGCCAAGCACAAACAAGCAGTGAACTGCCTGCCAGCAACACAGGACAAAACCCACATCCTCAAGTTCTGGGCTGTAGCATCTCAGTCATTTGATTCATTTTAATTTTATACTTCTGTAACATCAGGTTGAAAATCCAGAAAACCTTACAGAATCAGCAACCACAGCAATATTGCTTGCTCTGTGTGGGTGTATGCCATGTTTCTCTCTCCAGGGAGACAGATTTAGGAGCCCTTGAAAAGCGCTGTTATAATAACAGCAGGATTGGCATGGCCAAAATGAATGTCTTGAAAAGTATGATACTGCCATACACATATCCTGTGTTTACTTGGCAGGAGAGAGGATGTGTGTGCCCAAAATGTCAGATGAAGTAGATAACAAATTGTATTGAATTAAAGAAAAACATGTTTGACCTTTAACTAGGGGACACTTTATTGTGAGCTACAAAATGAAAACTCAAGAAAACACAAGCAGACTTCCCACTGCAGCCAGGATGGAGTGGGATAACTGAGAGCACTTCAGGAGACTCATCTCCCCAGGCCAGTTAGTACTGCCACATGGTGTTCCCCAGACCAGTGCAAGGAGGAAGGCTACAGGGGGGTCACATACTTGCTATATCTCAGTTGTGCTGCAGTAAGGTGCTGTCCCTGACTAGGAACTTCTCCTGCCATGGGAGAGATTATCCTCCATGTTTTCCTCATTTATGTCACATTTGTGGCCCATTTAGGCTGTTGGGATCTGTGGCAGTGTTTCTTTAGCTAATCCAAACCAAAAGCTTCCCTCCATCTCCATACTTAGCAGTTATTGCCTGACTCTATTAATTCTTTAAGTCATGCCCTGAAAGTCAATCGCAGACCTGGATGGCTGGGGCAAGCCCTGCAGCAGGGCATTGCAGGATCATGCTCCAGCCCTCTCTGGCAGCTTCTGAGTACCAGGCAATGTTCACCAGACAGTGCTGTCATGTCCCTAAACATCTGGCAGAGGCTGAAGTTAATGCATCTCTTTTCAGCGTGCCTGGCAGCTCCTCAGGCTTTTCTGAGATGTTCACACCAGCAAATCTAGTATCGCCTCCCCTCCATGAGAGAGAGACTGATGTGTCTTTGCCTGCAAGGGGGCACGAGCCACTCTGACCAGCACTGGGCCATCCTACACTGTCAGTACTGGAACACACTGAATTGTCCAATTTCCAGGCAGGTATTCAGGCTGAGGCTGGTGGCTGTCAAGTGAAGGTAACAGCAGCTCCCAAACAAGGAATAAAAACTGGTAGTGCAGCCCACAGAGTTCTGCTTCCGTTTATATTTAGAAGCTAACAAAATCAAGGTTTATATACTCCATCTCACTGGCAGATGTGCCACAGGGGTCATTTTTCCATAGATATACAGATATATGAGAGAATCAATATGTATAAATATTACTTCATATACATCCTTTTTTTACATGGGACTAGATATCCAGGCTGACCTTGCAGTGTCAATAGGCCTCTAAAGCGTAGTGCTGTGCAGTTCTGACCACTTTGCTGGTTTACAGGCTTGGAGTACCTTGTGGCGGGACATGAGGATGTCCGAACAGGTAGACTCATTGTCAACATGAAAAGTTTTGTCCATCAGTGGAAGTCGGCTCTCGGAAGGAAGGTCCTGGACATCCTGAAAAGAGTCTGCAACTAGAGGTGTGCAGCTGCCTTGGGAATTTCTTTATGCACAAAATGCAACAGCCTTCACAGAGAGAAGACCTCTAGGATGAAAACTGGAATGTGAGAAAATAGTGCCAAAACGTGTAGCGAGGCATCCAGAGTTGTAGGAGCTGTGTAATTTAACCCTTCCTGGCCAATGTTCATTCACTCGCCTATAGCTTCCTTGCCAGGGGTTTGCCTGAGCCCAGCTCATGGTTACATTGAGGGAAACAAAAGGCAGAGCAACACTTATCTCACCACAGTGTGATGTTGGAGCAACTCCTATGAAACCACTGATCACCCCAGACTGCCACCCAAGAGAGAGAAAGGGTGCCCATGAGTTACAGCTGAGAAGGAAAGCACCACTGCCAGTGCCACCAGTGAGGATCCTGAGTGACTTCCAGAGGCTCATGGTGATTGCTGTGGGGAAGGTGATGGCCGTAGTGGCACGTAGGCACTGGCAGAAGTATGACTGTGACAACCACTCTTAAGAAACATCCCCTTGGGTTAAGATATGGCTCCCATCAAAGAGAATTGGGTGCCGCTTGCTTATAACCTGGTCACCCCACTGAAGGTTTTGAGGGCTAAATTCTCTGCTGGTGCTGGCGAGGACAGAGCTGCCGGAGTGAATCAAATTCCTCTGCCTTGGCACAAACGCAACTGGCAGAGGCCAGCTCTACCCCCACCACATGGCTGCAGAGAAGAGCCAGCTCCAGAGGGTGCAGGGTCTCTGAGCTTTTGTCCTTGAAGTGTTAAGAAATGAGCCTAGCCCTAGTGTAAATATTTCATTGTATAAAGCACTTTACTACCTGCCACTTCACAGTGCGGGAAGTCTAATTGTGTTGGGGAAAGAAGAGCTTGAAGGTGGCACATGAAAAAACCTCCCTGAAACAGAAGCACTCTTGAAGACCCCCCAGTTGGACAGCGTTAATGATATAAAGGGAACGGCCAGCCTGGCACTGGCCACTCAGAGTATCTGAGGGTGCAATCTGAAAGATAAAGTATTTGCACTGAAGTCCCAGCTTCAGACCAGCACTTGGACCCCGTGGGCAGGACTCCAGCGAGACTTCGCTAACAGTGTGAGAAGAAGAAGAGACTTTGAGGTGAAAAATGCAATTGCCAGAGGATAAAACCTCTGCCTGCAGGAAAAGGAGAGGATATGGAGTAAGGACTCACAGGCATGTATCACAACCCAGCGATTCATGATGGACCTGGAGTTTGTTATATTTTTCTGTTAGTATTCAAGACTGAACATTTTATTTGTTTTCTCTGTGTTACTGTTTGCAATATATACTGTCATTGTAGTTCCTCATTAACACCAGTATGGAGTATAGCACAGTTTACTGCAGTTTTCAGCACTAAAATATATCTTTTCTGTAAAGCATCTTTAAACCACATTGCATAGAGTGTATTTTGTTCATGAGTGTGAGGGGAAGGAAAAAGAAGATGTGCAACACCAGAAAAGTCATCAGTCTACCAATCTCCTTTACGTATGTATTTTTCCTTTCAAGGTCCTGTGGACTCACAAAAAAAAAAAGATACTATTTTGGTAATTTGTTTTTGTATCTCATGTATGTAATAAATATAATATGAATTTAACGTCTTCACCTCGTGTCACTGCTTACTCCACTGGCAATGCAATCTTCATGCCTGCGCTAAACAGGATAGTAAAGATGGTGCTGGGGAAGCGAAAGCTGCCATGGGGGATGTTTTCCTGTTTTCCTCTCTGGTGGGTTAACATTCACATGTGGTAAAAAGCCAAGTAGCATGGTTCAAGACATACCATTTTGCCCTTGTTTTGGGAGGCTTGTAAGCTCTTCTCATAAGAAGGGGAATTGTACCTAAATATTTTCCAAGCTGGCCAGATCCTGTATCCACGCAGGCCTGATGGCTGAGTTGCAGAGCAGTTACCCATAAAAAGAAGGCTGGGGATGGTACAGATCAGGCTCAGTCCTACATTTGAAACTGTAAAAGAGGAAAAAAAGGCTGTGGGAAATAAGCACCGTGCAAAAGGTCTATAAACAAGCTGCAGAGTGAAGTCAAGCATCAGAAATGCAGAAATGAGTGGCCAGGGGGTCATGGCGTAACCCATAGAATGGGCAGCAGCTCCCCAGATAGGCGGTTAATCAGTGACTGCCAGGCCACCACACTGCAGCAGCATGCGCCTCCCCAGCAGAAGAGAGGGCAGGGCAAGACTCCTCCTATGGGGACACTTGGAGACTAAGAGCCTCCACTGTCTCCATTTCAGTTTAGCACTTCACAGTTTTGCCTGCTTGACATGTTTTTAGCTTCAGTTATTTCAATGTAATTAAAACTACATGTGCAATAGATGGTTAATTAATGCAAACAGGATATCTGTCCCTGCCCACCTGAAGAGTAGATTTACTCCTGGAGTAGACTCCAGGTGTAGCAGTGCGTTGACCAGTCTTCTGTGTGACAAAAATCAGTGTCAGGAATACCAATCCAGTCATAATCAGAGTTGGCAGCAGCATCCACAAAAGAGTCTTTTCTTCCAGAAATACCCCTCTGGCCTTACAGACAAGAGTTGCTTATGCAGGCAAAGCTGGCAGCTTCCCAGAGGCAAAGTTGCCCCTCTCTGGGCTGTGCTGCCTCCTGCAAGAAAGCAAAGGTGAGTCCTGAGTTTTCAGGGACCAAGTGATGGCAGTATCACTGGGAGCTGCAGCAGCTCACCCCAGAGCATCCCCATGCTGTCCTCATGCCTCACTGTACTTAAAGAGCAAGTACTTCCCTGCCACTGAAGCAGGAAGTGCTGTGGAATCTGCAGCCATCCCTGTTTCCAATGCAGGAGACTATATGTAAGCAGTGGCTAGGTGTCAGTGATAGAGGCTAGGGTTGGCTATCAGAGACCCCATGCTTCTGGTTGTCTGTCAGCATCGCAGGAGTGACTCTCAGTGACATGCACTTGGGCTGCCAGAGGTAAAGTGGGTGTCTTGGACCCAGCTGCCATCACAACACAGACCCTAAGTGTGCATGGCAACACAGCCCCTTCGGTGTACCTACATATGATTCCAAACCTGTATTTCCCCAAGGCACTCACAGAAGACCTCTTTCACCCTTTCTGGTGGGTTTGCATGTGAGCTCTCAGCAGACGCTTTGGCACAGAGAAAGGAACACCCAGACCCAAGTTTTCAGTCTCTTCTTGCACTCTCCAAGCCCAAATTCCCCACCTCCAAGGAGGTCTCCTCCATCCTCAACACCTCCCAGACCAAGAGCCTGCAGGCTGCAGAAGTGATGCCTCCTCCTGCCATGGTGAGAGCCAGGTGAGGGCTCAGGGCTGTGTTGGCTGCACGTGCTTGCGTCTGCTCCATCCCCAAAGGAGCACGATCTTCCAGTTGCAGTGGAAAATTACAGGCGTGTTTAATATAGTTGCTCTGGCAGGCTAAATCTTCTGGGATATGACCATGCTGCTGGTCATATGACAAAAAATG
This sequence comes from Forpus xanthops, assembly GCA_032466535.1. Taxonomy (NCBI): domain Eukaryota; kingdom Metazoa; phylum Chordata; class Aves; order Psittaciformes; family Psittacidae; genus Forpus; species Forpus xanthops. The sequence goes on from JASSUY010024601.1 coordinate 49,191, forward strand.
ATGGAACATCTGGTGTTACCGGCCTGCCTAAACGGAAAGCCGGGCTGGTATGGGGAAACATAACAACTCAGGAACAAATAGCTACAGTGTTATTATTATTTTTAATCCTTATTTTTAGTCATTGCATTGACTTCAGAATCAACACTGGATAGAACAAACATCTCAAAAACGTCCGGTGGCTGCAGCTCCGGCATCCAGAGGAGACCTCTCCCCGATGAGGCAGGAGGAGATCGGACTGATGTGTTGATTTTTCGATGACGGTGTTTCCAAAGCATGCTTCAGCCCAGGGGTCACAGCTTCTTGCTGCTCTTTTCCCACAGATCAGCACAGAAACATCTCAAATGCCTTCAATTGCTTCAAGGGAAGGCAGTGAGGCCTCGGCAGGGCTCTCAGGCTGGGAAATATACTATATATGGGAAACTTGTTGGCATATTGAAAATGTTACTATGGCCAAGAGTCGAATGTGCTGTGGCAGGCATCAGGAGAACTGCTCTCTGTGCCCAGCCCAGCTCCAGGCTGTGTCCATCTCCTCACTTCTCTGTCACTCCAACGGATCCTTTGGAGCAAATACAATGCTGGTCTGCTTGCAAATGTGATGTTCTCATGCGTGTGATGTGCTCAAGGAGTGATGTGCTCATGGATATGATAAAGCCCAACTGACTCCCATAGCCCAGGGAAAACTTTGTCATTCTCAAGCCTTGTTCCCTGCAATGTAATTTGCAGCTGAAGGCATCTCCAAGCTCTACCTGGACACTTCCTCAGCAGTAGAAGATGCATAGAAGAAGTTATCATGACGCTGAGAGGCCTGGAGGGGGGTTTGCATCCCCACAGGACTGTTCACTGCTTCATTTCTCAGGCGGTATTTCCTCCGCTCAAGTCTCCAAGCTCCCCTGACTGGGCAGGTTTCTCACACTGCCGGCATTTTCTTTCTTTGACCTATTCTCTCAGTCTTAAACATAGAAGTTATATACACTTATTGAGCACAGGACATGGATTTAAAGCCATCTGGAAACAAGGGTGGCAAAAGGGCCTCAGATCTGTATGAAAATTGCCAAGAAGAGTAAAATTGTTTCCTAGACCAACATTAATGAAGTTTCCTTGAATTGACTTGCTGTGGACACGAATATGCACTGTTCCAGCAGGTGCAAAATGCAGTTCAGCTCCAGGCTCAGGGCGGACACTGAGGTATTGAAACACAGGAAAACCAGATCAAAACCAAGCAACCATCCATTAGGCTGGTGTTAACCTGGAGTAAAGAACATTCCTCACTGCATTTCCCATGCCTGATTCACACACGTCATCCCTACCTGGTTCAGTAGGGGGTATTTGTAACATTATAGTCTTAAGATATGAACCGGTAAAAAACTGCAGTTGCTCTGTCTCTGCTCTTCATCCTTTCTTTGCACCTTGAGTACTTGTGCAGCCTCTGTGTGGTCAAATCTGCTGTATAATCTCTACTTGGGCTTTATCTGCATAACACCTGTAAGAGATAAGGAAGCATGATTTCAGGTGCACAAGGAGTGAAGATTCACTCCACCTAATATGAGGTGCTGCTGGCAGGTGACATTGTGCAAGGACCTCTGATCCCTCCAGGGGTGCAGATAAAGCCCAGGAACACCCCAAGGGGCCATAGCACAGCTGCCCAGCTGTGCCACAGGGGCATGTGAAGCAGCAGAAAGATGCGCAGGTATTTGTGTAGCTCTAAGAATGTCACCAAGATGCTCTTGGCAGAAGAGATGGGGATTAAAGCCACCCTCTGTAGATACAGGGAAGTAAATAATGCAGAGGCCCGTGTGGGGACACCAACACCTCTGCAGCTGTGGGCAAATGCAGGGACAAGGGACCCTGGTGGTGGGAAATGACACTTCAGCCATCACTGCCATAGCCCCTTGCTTGGCATGGCTGCCAGACCTGACCAGCCCCTTCTCCCAGAAGGCTGCAATGGGGGGGTTGTTTGTTGACCTGCAAAGCAGGTCCTCAAGAAGGCTCCGAGGGCTACTGTGTCTGGAGCAAGGGAGGCTGATTCAAGGGAGTCACTGCAACCTGAGGAGTTTGAAAATGCTCAAACCAAATGCACCCACTCTGCAGCACAAGCAACCACCATCTGTGCCACTAAACACCTCTGGAATGGACATTCCAGGAGGGATGCCAGCCAGTCAGCAGCTCCTGTCTATGGCTTTGGGAAGGGATGCAGCAGCACAGGCCCGAGCTGTGCTGGTAACTATGCTAACAGCATGGTGGTGCAGATCACCTTCTAGCGCCCGGAAAAGTTCCTGAAATGAGGTAATTTATTCGCATGCCTGTACCTCCGGAGAAGCAGCACATCCTGCCCTGTGACTTGGCTCCAGCCACAGCCAACAGCTACAAAGGCAGGAGGAGAAAAACAACAACAAGAAAACAGGAGCCAAGCTATGCAGCACGCAGTGAGGGGGGAGGAATATTCCCCTGGCCGCAGCGGGTGACCGGCAGATACCCCAAAAGGCTCTGTAAATACAACGCAATGCAGCACGGACAAACAGCCCGGCACGGGACTGGGGACGCTGGGGGTGCTGGTGGGGTAGGTCAGCACTCCCAGTCCTGCTCGGGATGTAAACAGGACACCCCACCCCGGCTGATACCGATCAGCTGGACACGGCAGGAGAGGGAAGAGTCCAGCCCCCGCTGCGCCCCGGTCACCTCTGCAGTGACGGGGCAATGGCAAGAGGACAAGCCAGCCCCGGGGCACTTCAGCCACGGACTGCAGTGGGGTCTGTGTAAGCTCACTTGCCCATGCTCCGTGCTGGTGACTATTTAACTTTGACGCATTAAAAGCGATAACGACCGAATTCTTCTCGGCAAAAAAAGCACTTATAATTGGATAATGGCCACGGAGCATCAGTAGCTGGGCTGCCTAAGGCCTGAAGGAAAGCACAGGAATTTTTTTCTCCACCCACAGAGCCATTATGAAGCTGACAAGGTCCTGCTCCCTGTGATTCCCAGTAATTTTACTGCTGGGCTGCAAGATTTATGACAGCTTTGTCTAACTCTCGTGGCACAGACAGGTATTGTTACATGCCGACATAACCCAGGTAGCAGCCACAGGTTGTTCTCCACAAGTGACTGCACTCCAGTCAGCTTTGGAAAAGTCCTGGCTTTTGTACAGGGAAATACTAAACAAATGAGAATCGCTTTAAATTCCAGCCTTCCTTTCCACCCTCGGGAAGTCCTGCACATGCCAGAAGAACAGGGATCGCTGCTCATCCAGTATTGAAACAGCAGGCAAGATGAAATCCCTAGAAATCCTTGACTAGCCGGCAGATGATGACGTACGCTGAGGACATACCATACCTGCCATTTAAGACCCCTGTGATTTGGAGGAAATCAAACACACAGCAGTCACATCAGCCAGGAGCAAAGGAGGAGTGACCAGCTGGCACCCTCATTCTTCTCCTTCCAGGACTCTGTTTTCTCTAGCTGTGTGGAGTCCTTTGCGCTTTTTTTCTTTCTCAATAGAAAGTCCAAAATAGAGAGAAAATAAATAGAACTAAAATAGCAACAAGAGAAAATATCAGCAGGAGTTCCTGTTCACAAGGCTATCCTGGCATTTATCTGGGGCTGTTGACATATTTAATAGCCAGCCAGTCTCTGCCAGCTGGATGCCAGCTCCAAACTCAAATCCACAACTGAGATAACTTCTTGCTTTGTGCTACAATTTCTGCTCTGCTATTTTTCCTGTAGTGTGTGCTACCAGCGTAGCCTGCTCTGGGGGAGAGCTTATCCAAACCCATACTGAAAAGTAAACCTACATGGCTAGTCCCCTACTTTCCCTCACCTGGGGAAGCAAGGGTTTTGCTTTTGTGTTATGCTAAGGAAGGGGTTTTTTTCTGAGCGAACAGCAGTATTGAAAGCTTGTTGCTTTGCTGGTAAAGGAGTTTGAGTGTTTCCATGATTTTAGCATAGTTACTGAAATCTTCAGAGTGCTCCTTTGGTATACTGAAGAAATATTTTTATCTTAATTATCTGTAGTCCATGGAGACACATTCGTGGAAAAAGGTTGGGGAGTAACAGGGCTATAGTCTTCCCAATATCCCCTCCCCAGTGGTGCTGCAATTGCACCTAACTTGGTGGCAGCCTGTGCTGGCTTATAGCAGGTGCTGCCCAAATAGGTTTTCTCCGAAAGACTTCAGGGTCTGATGGCTCCTGGGAGACCAGAGCTTGGGAGAGAAGCATTATCCTCCTCGTCTTGCTTGGAGGATTTTAATTCCCTTCCCTGGCATTACTCAGGAGCAGAGCAGGGCTGGGCTTTCATGGTCAGCAGTGGTTTCCTGATGAGGCACCACAATTCTCACTTGCAACACTCCTGACACAGCTTTTGCAGAAGGTTGGACAGCCTGTCCCCTCCACCAGCAGGCCACCATCAAGCAGTAGATGCCACAGGGGCAGAGCCCACTGTGTAACTGCGGGACTTCAGATCCCAGGAAGCACATATGCTAGCACCCAGCCTGGTGGTGACAGCTTATCTACAATGAAACAAGCCTGCTAGCATAGAATCATAGAGCAGTTAGGGTTGGAAAGGACCTTAAGATCATCTAGTTCCAACCCCCCTGCCGAGGGCAGGGACACCTCCCACTAAACCATGTCACCCAAGGCTCTGTCCAACCCGGCCTTGAACACTGCCAGCGATGGAG
>JASSUY010024602.1:0-22204 GCA_032466535.1 Forpus xanthops
TAAAAATCCAAAACACAGTGCTACACCAGCTACTGCTTAAAGAAAAATGACTGCTGCTGCTGAACCCATGACATTATAGATCCCTAGGAACTGAACAGTGCAAAATAAAGGGAATAGTCAAATGAAAAGAGAAGCAAACCTTGTCTTATCCTTCAAAAAGTGTATTTAATTGATGTCAGTGGGGTTAGGGTTTTGTCCTACATATCTTACCACCAAGCAGGAGGACAAAATACCACAGCAATGTGACAACCTAGACCTTCTCCACAGTAACAGGTATTAACTAAGAGCCATACAGACTGATGGAAAAAAATTCTGTTCAGCCAAGAAATATTTAATTACACATCCTATAACCAGCTGCTCTAATTTGGTTGGTATTCAGTATTGGTAAATTAAGTTTTCACACATGGAAAAAACAAATAAATGGAAGTTGAAGTAGTGTAGGCCTTATGGTGATACGCAATAGAAGACTGAATTTCATCCTCTTAATCTGACAGCTGAGGAAGACAGTCACAAATATGTTTGAGTTTTCTGGTTTATGTATCAGCAAATATATCTTTACAGTGCTTTGCTGAAAACTTTAGGTGCTTATGCATATTCTTGCAGTTCAGAGCTAACTACACCTGAAAATATTTTTCAGGGTTTTTCTTCCTGTTTTTTTTTTTTTTCTTTTCCTTATGATACTTCTGCAGTTTATTATCACATTACTGAGTTCCTCATATATAAAGCTGCAGATTTTGCAGTTTGCTTGCTCTTTCTCATGTGTTAGCATTACTGAAAACTGACTTGGTACTGCAGGAGTTTTGTTTGGATTGTTTGTTTTAATTTTTGATATAAGACCTGCTGATACGGCATTATGCTGTATTGATATTTTATGAGCTTTCTAAAGAAAAGAAGAAAAAAAGAAAAAAGATGTTTCACATTATCTGCTTAGCTGCCACACAGATACATGGATGCAGCACTTTACATATAGTAAAATAAAAAAAAAAACAACAAAACCACTTGTCATGGGTTCAGCAGTAGCAGTCATTTTTCTCCTCCTTAGTAGCTGGTGCAGTGCTGTGGTTTTGCTTTTCAGACTAGGAACAGCGCTGATAACAGCAGTGTTTATAGTTATGGCTTAGAATGTTTAGGCTGGCCAAGGAATTTCTGAGCCTCATGCTCTGCAAGGGAGAAGGGGAAGCAGGGAGGAAGCAGAGACAGGACACCTGACCCAAACTAACCAAAGAGGTATTCCATATCACAGCATGTTGTGCCCAGGCTGTAACAAAGAAAGAGAGAGCAGAGACCTGGAAAGTGGGGTGTACACTGCTTGGTCAGGCTGGGTATAGGCGGTGAGCTCTTGTATTCTCTTTCCATGTATTTCTTTTATCATTATTATTATTGGTGTTAGCAGCAGTGGTTTGTGTTATACCTTAGTTACTAAACTGTTCTTATCTTAACCTGTGGGAGTTGCATTCTTTTAATTCTCCTCCCCATCCCCCCGGGACTGGGGGAAGAAAAAGGGGGGAGTGAGTGAGCAAAACCTGTGTGAGGGCCTTAAACCATGACACTACTGCTGTAAAATAGTTGCTAACAAGCATTTTTTTCAAGTTTTTGAGGTTTATGCTATAGACTAAAGAAACGCCATAGTAATGAAAAGTGCTTATCCTGCAGCAGTCATAGAAAGAAGCAATGTCCTGAAGCCACATAAAGCATTTTCAGGTATTTCCTTAACAATAGTAGCTAGAGGAAACACAGTTATATAAAAGATTCAATACATTTTTGTCAGAAAGTCAGCATTCAGCAGATCTGATTCCAAGTAAACCCTATATCTGCAGTCATACTAGAAGATATGTGGTTTCCTATTAGGGAAATTCTTAGTAATATATATGGTATATCATAAATACAGTAACAGTTCAGAACAGTTTCGTAAGAAGACTGAAAAGAAACTAATGCATTAATAAATATAGATTCGGTGCTGTGATATAATCAATAGTGACCGTCAGACTTCTAACAACTTTGTAGTGTGACATTAGACAGTAGACACTGTTTTGTTAGTGGGGAAACTAAAGAGAAGAAGTGGCATGGTTTGCCTTCTACACTCCTTCCCTATTAATTATGACCTGGATGAGCAACATTTTATTCCTCACTACACAATAACTTCCCTAAACTCTTAATCAGAAGAAAATTAAAAACTGAGAGCAGTGTATTTTTATGAATGCATATGAAAGAAGATGTGTGATGATGAAGAGAATTTAAATGACTAGGTGTATAAATTACTGTATGTCCTTCATGTCCTAGCAGTAAGTAATCCACATATTTTTCAAGACACAGCAAGCTGTATTTTTTTGTCACTATGTGGTTAATGAATACCTTCAGCTAGATTTTTATTAGATTCTACCTAAGTGATAAAATTCAGAGAGTTTAAGCCTAAATTAAGCAAAATATCTGCAAATAAATGTACCACTCAAGATGACTGATATCATCTAGCAATTGGCTAGCAAATGGGGCCTTGGAGAAGACCTTGGAAGAGCAGTGTCAGAAGTAAAACAAAAACCTAACCCAACTTCTTGTTCATGGGCTGACTGAGACTTAGGGAAAGCTTCTCTTCTAAGAGAATCTTTACTATTTCCATGACTTCCTCTCCTTCATGAAGTGTCTTGTTTTCCCTTGTCACCCTAAGGTTAAAACTAAAGTGTGATAAACAACATGTAGCAAGAGCTAAAACCAGAGGCAGAATGGAAATGTCAAGGCAGTTGTTTATCTAACTGAGAACATTAAAGCTTCCTGCTTGGGGGAAAGGTCTTATTTCAGTGGGAGGGTCATGGCTAGTGAGCATACCAGGCAGTAGTACAGTGATAGCATATGGAGAGTTTTAGTTCTGGGTCACTAGGTTCAAATTTGACCTAGCTTTTAGTTGCCAGTAGTAATTACCATCTGTTGACTATTAGTGGCTATATGAGTTGGCCCTTCATCTAAATCCTTGTAATATTATTCCCTTTCACTGACAGACAGTATTCCAGATTTTGTTAGGTATCCCTCCACCTTTTTGTCCCCCTGAAGGATGGCCACCTCTCAAGGAATTATCCTGTTTTCCACAGATTTGGGTCCCACAGGAAGGATTTGGGCTTATTAAGCAGGATGTGTGCACTGGTGCTTATCATGTGGTACCTGCTGTGCAGATAAAGAGAAACATTCATGCCTCAGGGATGCCAATCTGGCCACCTTTTATAAAGTCAGAAATTTTAAAGCTAGAGAGGAGCATGAAACCTATTTCATCAAACGCCCTGCATTTCACGTCATACAACACAATAGTAAAAGCTCTACACACTTCAATACTATTTTGACCTATAGAACAGTTATGCTGTTCTCTTCTAATCTTATTGATCCAAGATAATATTGATAGAACAGTAATTTCCTAAGACAGATGATAAATAAAGTAGTGTTAGCATATCTAACTTCTTCTGAGTCTGCATTTCTTTAACTGTAACTTTCAACTATGTGATTTGTTACCAAAATCCTACTATCAGAGATTTTTTTCTTTAGTTAAGTAGTGCATGCCATGACCAACTCCAAAGAATTTTTAGCTTCTAAAGGCAAGTGTCTTTCAAATTTCAAAGCTTTCCTGGGTGCTTTGAAAAACATTTTGATAAAACAAAGAAAATTTGCAACTTTCATTCTGAAGACAGCTGGGATTTATATTGCTACAATCAGAGAAAATGTCATCTTTTTTACTTTATGTCTCCTGACTTTCTTTTTACAGCTGTTATGTAAGTGTTTTAGTAACAGTGCACTAGAAATTCATTTCACATCTTCAAAGCCTGCAGTATTTCGTGTTACAAGGACATGTTACCATGTTAATTCCTAGATACATTCATTTGCAATTGGCCTCTTTAATGTTCATCAAATGAGGTTCCAGAATGAAGAAATCTACATGTATGGACTTTCTCTAACAATTTTCTCCTGAACTCCTACTGGGATTATGGCTTTTCGAAACATTCTTCCACTCCAACGAGTAAATCTGCATTCACAATAGCATACTTTGGGAAAAAAAAATATAGTAATCTTATGGGGTTTATTATTTATTTTTACTCTTGACATTTCAGGACCTTATACCACAATTATCTTCTGCCATGTATTGTTTGACCAGCTTTTCATCCATTTAATGGGAGTCCCTTTAATTCTCTATGGCTCTATCGCAACAACTTCTATTATAAAGGATACTATTAAAATATTTAGTTCCTCTATGTTCAGATAATTATGACACAGTCAGAGTCCTCAATTTTCATTGTGTTTCTGAGACTCTTATATTGTTTTGTTTCAGAAGTCAGTGGTTACTAGAACAACAATTTACATCAGTCACTTGACAAAAGGAATCTGAACAATTTTTGCTTTTACTCATAGTAGTATAACTGTATGGGGAGATCCTGTTGTGAGAAGGAAGGCTCACCTTGTGTTTGAGTCAGGCTGAGCAGGTTTGACTCAGCTTCAGCAGTAGACACTGCATGCTCTTCAATCCTCATGTAGCAAAAACCTGGAGAATCCAGAAAACACTTAAATGGCTGCTGCCCCTGGGGACAACTGACTGTTGTTTGCATGCTCACTGTGTTGGGTGGTGTGGGAGGAATGACAGAAAGTAGACACAGCCCTAGAGTAGCTGAGACCACTGCCATACATGATTCGTTATGCTTCTGTTCACCAGCCAGTGGCAATTCAGTGGCAATAGTTAAATGCTTGACTCTTCTTTTGCTCACTGTCTTTCCTCCTAAAAAAATTATGCTTATTTAAAAATACTTATTTCAAAATACCAGGCATGAGAATCATTCCACAAAGTTTTATTTCCAAAGAAGTGTTTCTCATTCCTTTTATACCTCCATCTCTACAACTGGCAACTAAAAGGTGTACATTCTTACCCTCTCCCTTAGTATTTTAATTCTTTCAATTCAAACTAGTTATAAGCTATCTGTAGGATACCCCACAGATTCTCTTTAAACACTCTTATTTCTCACACTCCAGACGCACCCAACAGCAACCCAAAATCTTTCTATGTGGCCCAAACCCAGACTTCTCTGTGATGGCTCTCACTAGAATCTTCATTCTGGGTGCTCTGTTTCTCCAAAAAACAACGGAGTAAGGTCTCCTCCAGCACCAAGGCTGCGTAGGGTAAGTGTCCAGGAACTGAGTGACTGGAGCTATCAGCCTTCCAGAGGAGGGAGCTCGTGCCCATATTGATTCACAGCTACCAATTCCAGGTCCTAGTGACTCCCTCGACCTGTCTTAAGATGCACAGAAAAACAAGAAGTATTTTTACTATTCTATTTCATGAAGTAGTCCTACACCTGGGTCAGAGCAATCCAGCTACAGGTTGGGCAGAGAAGAGATTCAGAACAGCACTGCGGAGAAGGACTTGGGGATGTTGGTTTATGAGAAAATGAACAGGAGTCAGCAGTGTGCTCTTGCAGCCCAGAAAGCCAACCGTATCCTGGGCTGCATCAAAAGGAGCGTGACCAGCAGGTCGAAGGAGGTGATCCTGCCCCTCAACTCTGCTCTCATGAGACCTCACTTGGAGTACTGTGTGCAGTTCTGGTGTCCTCAACATAAAAAGGACATGGAACTGCTTGCTGGAGAAAGTCCAGAGGAGGGCCACAAGGATGATCAGGGGACTGGAGCACCTTCTGTATGAAGATAGGCTGCGAAAGTTGTGGCTGCTCAGCCTGCAGAAGAGAAGGCAGCATGGAGATCTCATAGCAGCCTTCCAGTATCTGAAGGGGGGTTATAGGGATGCTGGGGATGGACTCTTCATTAGGGTCTGTAGTGACCAGACAAGGTGTAACAGGTTAAAACCTGAACAGGAGAAGTTTAGACCGGATATAAGGAAGAAATTCTTTCCTGTAAGGGTGGTGAGGCACTGGAATGGGTTTCCCAGGGAAGTTGTGAATACTACATTGCTGGCGGTGTTCAAGGCCAGGCTGGACAGAGCCTTGGGTGATATGGTTTAGTGTGAGGTGTCCCTGCCTATGGCAGGGGGTTGGAACTAGATGATCTTGAGTCCCTTTCCAACCCTACCTATTCTATGATTCCATTATTCTGTATCACCGTATCATTAAAGGTAAGGCAGCTTGTGCAGGCCTGTAGTCTCCTTCAAGATATTTCATCCCTTACTGACCCTTCACTAAGCAAATCTATAATAATCTCTAGTGCATCACCCAGAAGAAAAGTTCATCCATCACAAACTTTTCTTCACCTGTACCTCTAGCCCCTCATCATGAAAGGGCACAACCATAGCTTGACATACAAGCTTCCTTCCTCTTTTCTAGATTAAGGTGTATTTTTCCACAGTTCTCTGGTACCACAGACAGGTGAGAGCCCTAAGAATATCACAAGCAGTTTTCTCCTCTTTATCTCTCTCCTGAAGCCCTTGATGATCTCTGAATCAAGGTAATTTGTGCCAGGGCTTTCAGTCATCAACATGACTTTGACTAGACTATTCAGCCTCTCATCAGCCCTCTCTGTGTGTTTTTGTAGTTTCAAGAAAACACATTTCCTGTCCTTTTGCCCTCTGCTGAATGCCTTGTCTGCTCTTCTTAATGTCAGGAATGCTGAATTCATGAAAGAAAAAAAGAAGAAAACAACATGCCCTACGAATGCTGTTTCTGAGTGCTCCTGAAGAATGCTGATGTGTTCATGCAGCTGAGAGTTTTTAAATACCAAAAATCTTCACATATATTAAATTAACTGTGTGCTTGCTTTTGTGTTACTTTGGAGAGAGCACTGCTTTGAAGTGTTTTAAAAGACACGGGTTTTGTTTATTCCAGTATTAAAAATGCAAACTTTTACATTTAAAGGATGAGGACAACTTTCAAAAACTGTCTGGGGCTTTGGGGGTGTTTGTGTTTAAGGCAATTGTTCCTGTCAATGTGTAATGGCAGTTAAGTATTTTCTGCAGTGACTTTCACAACCAGAATCAATCAGGTAGCAGCATGAATACACAGCAGTACATATGCAGCCATAAATTCATTTACAGTGTCATTACTTTTCTCACTAAGTTAAGGGAGCAGCTTGTGTTAGTGACACTAAGAGATACTTGACATTCAACTGTTCATAAAATCATAAGACACAGAAACAAGACTGAATCGTTCAAACTGACCCTAGGAGCTCCTAGGAAATTACATCTAAAGCTAATGTAACAATTCAAGATTCAGGGTGACCCAATAAAATGACACAATCTATCTGGAGCCCATATTATAGAATTAAACTTTCAGTGGCTTGGAATTACTATGGAATTGCTTCATATGCATGTGTGTCTGAAAAAAAATCTTAAGGAATTGTCGTGGTTTAAACACAGTCAGCAAATCAGCCATGCAGCCCTCACTCCCCCCCTTCCTCCTCCCCCTCTGCTCCTGGAGGGAGGAGGAGAACTGGATGAATGCAGCTCCCATGGGTTGAGATAAGAACAGACCAGTAACTAAGGTATAACACAAAACCACTACTACTACCACCAATAATAATAATGATAAGGGAAATAACAAGGGAAGAGAGTACAACCAGTCACCACCCGCCGACCGACACCCAGCCCAACCCAAACAGTGATCTCACCCTTCCAGGTAACTGCCCTCAGTTTATATAGTGGGCATGACATGCTGTGGTATGGAATACCTCTTTGGTTAGCTTGGGTCAGGTGTCCTGTTTCTGCTTCCTCCTGTTTTTTCCTCCTGCCTAGCAGAGACTCAGAAAATTACTTCTGCTGCTGAACCCAGTACAGGGATAAAAAAGCAATTTTTTTCATGGGAAACTTTCTTACTATGAGTAGCGCGTATGAAATAGCATATTCCATTAAAATTTGCAGCTAGTTTTATAATACTGAGATATTTTTTAATACCTGTTTTAATTGTTGATACTATTCAGGACAGACTTCCTTCTGATAAGTATAAATAATACTATCAATGTTATATTGACTCTGCGTTCTAAGATTTCTTTTAAGCCAAAAGTGACCTCTCACTGTTCAACAACATCCCTGACACTTAATACCTGTCATTGCCATCCTCAGATTGCTAGTTTCCTATGTTCTACCACTAAGTGTATGTTCCATACTTCAACTTGAAAGAGTTTTCTGTCTCCTGAACATCAAAGGTTGACACTTCAGAGCTTGTATGTTACTGCGTGTGCTACTTCTGACACAGCTGAATAGAGACATTGCACTCAGAGCTTATATGAATCAGCTTTAACATCGCAACTCTGTAATAGCAGTTTTCCTCTCATTGCTACCCCATCCCCAGTATCTCTTCCTCCATCTTGTCACTCCTTTTATTGTTCCCTTCTTAACTTCATTCAAGTCTCGGTTGGCATTGCCATCAGAGTGATGTAAAAATGAAAATTGAAAGCCTACAACAATGTAGCACATTTTCTCTTGATGGTTTAACTTTTTGCTCAGTATTTTCTTTGGTGGAGAGGTAACTGGCATCACAATCTGAATGCTCAGCTGCCATTCCTGGCAATGCAAAGATATTTCAAAAATATATTTTTGGGAAAAAAAAAATCAATCCTTTCCTTCTTCAGGTATTAGTTGATTTAGGTCTTGAGTGGACTTTCCAAATAGGCTGTCATTTACAGTGCAAACCACAAAGCCTTAGTAAATAAGGGTCCATTAGTTTTTCTCATCGCTAACACAGAACAAGTATGTTGGGAAAAGCAGCAAAACTGTAGTCTCCCCAGTATTTACCTTCTCTAGTTTTCTGGACAAGTCCGGGCACTTTATTAAAATCCTTATGGTAGTTTCTGTGGGGAAAAAAAAAAAAAAAAAAAAAAAGAGAAAAAGAAAAGAGGAAACACAACAGTTTTTGCAATGGATTTATTCTGTTTAGATTTTCCTCTAAAACTTCAAGTTTGAAGCAGAACCATACACCAAACTCTCTAGAGATTACTTGACGAAAGAAGTTGAAGGCTTCATGTGTCTGCAGGTTTATCCCATAACCATTTTCATGCTAGAACCTTTCTGTTTGCCATTCTCCATCTCCATCTTCATCTCTTTCCCTGTTCTAGCTCATTATTCTGTTTAGATGTTGATAAAGAAGCTAAGATAATATCTTTTTCACTCGTGTTTTCTTTTCAAGAATAGACATCTCTTTTACCTCAGTCACATTTACTGAATGATTTTTTGATAATTCTGTAAGTACTAAACTCAGTAAGATCACTAAAATCACTAAGATTGATACCATTAAGTCTAAATGAGCTTCTACTGTGTATTAGAGCGGCTCTGTCACTGAGGAAGAATGATTAATGCAAAAAGCTAGTTTAAGTCACATCTGTGTGGTAGCAGAACTGCTGTGTTGGATTTCCAGAGGGCAGACTTTGGCCTGTTTAGGGGCCTGATTGACACAGGCCCTTGCAAGGGTCCTGAAGGGCAAAGGAGCCCAGGAAGGCTGGACACTCAAGAAGAAAATCTTAAAGGCATAGGAGCAGGCCAGTCCCATTGGTGAAAGATGGGCTGGCTGAATAGAAGACTGGCCTGACTGAAGAGAAAGCTTTGGCTGGAACTCAGTGAAAAAAAGGGGTTCATAATCTTTGAAAAAAGGGGCAGGAAACTCAGGAGGACTACAAGGATGCCATGATATTATGCAGGGAGAAAATTAGGAGGGCCAAAACCCAACTGGAGCTTAACCTAGCTACTGCCGTAATAGAGAATAGAAAATGTTTATATAAATATATTTGCAACAAAAGGAGGGCTAAAAAGAATCTCTAACTTTAATGAATGCACATGTCTGGAGCACAAGTCTTATGAGGAACAGCTGAAGGAACTGGGGTTGCTTAGCATGAATAAAAAAAGGCTCAGAGAAGACCTTATAATTCTCCATGACTGCCTGAAAGGAGATTGCAGTGGCACTGCTGCTGGTCTCTTCTCTCAAGTAACAAGAGAAAGGACAAGAAGTTGTGCCTCAAGTTGTGCCAGGGGAGGTTTAGATTGGATATTATGAAAAATTTCTTCACCAGAAGGGTTGTCAAGCACTGGAATTGGTTGCCAAGGCAAGTGGTGGAGTCACCGTCCCCGGAGGTATTTAAAGGCTGTGTAGATGTGGCACTTAGGGACATGATTTATTGGTGGACTTGGAAGTGCTAGGTTAATAGTTGGACTTTATGATCTTAAAGGTCTTTTTAAACCTAAATGATTCTATGATTATTTTTCTGAATGCACAAACAACTTTTTTCTCCCTGCTTCTCTTTAGTGATAAAATAGGGGCAAAGTATTTCCAGGTTTATAAAGCCTTATAAAATATATTTGCTTATTTACCACTTGTATTGTCATTATGAATGCAATCCTTTGTCTAGAACCAACTCGTTAATGTGCTAGATGCTGTGCAAACACAAGCTAGAAAAACAGCTTCTGGTGCAAAGACTCCATCCACAACCTATACATGAGAAGAAACAACAGGTGTATACTGACAGTGAAGAAGAATGAACATTTAAAAAACCTGAACTTTCAGTTTCCCATTTAGATTAAGAAATGATTCCTGAATGAGATAGAAATGGAATCCTACTGAACAATAACAGCCATACCATACTGGTAACATATTTTGTTCATCTTCTGAGTAATATAGTGGAGCAAATTTTAAGAAAGGTAATGGAGCAGATTTGTGCCTATTTGTGTCACAACTCTCTAATACAGAAGAGGTACTGTAGGTCGAGGCATTGTAGGTCAAGGCATAAGAGCACCTTTGGAAAACTTAGCAAGTGGGCAGTGAAGGTTGTTGCTGCAACATAGATTGATAGAATCATAGAATAGTTAGGGTTGGAAAAGATCCTTAAGACCATCTAGCTCCAGCCCCACTGCCATGTGCAGGGACACCTCACACCAGACCGTGTCACCAAAGGCTGTCAAACCTGGCCTTGAACACTGCCAGGGATGGAGCATTTACCACTTCTCTGGGCAATCCATTCCAGTGCCTCACCACCCTCACAGAAAAGAGTATCTTCATTATATCTAACCTGAATTTCACCTGAGGACTCTAATGAAAGAGAAGCCTCTTGTTTGCGCTGAATGCATCTGTTACAAGGAAGATGTTATTTTCTTCCAGACTCTATGTCACAAAACAGAAAGTTGTCACTTGAAAAAAATCTCCCTGCTGTGTGTCATTCCTATTTCCACAAATAAACAAGAGCATTTCTTAACCCAGCTAAATGTTCCTGCTACAAGGTTTTGTGTTCATAACAGCACGTAGTGCATGTTACCAATTCATAAAAAGCTATGCCCAGCTTCAGTGTGAGTGCAGAATCTTTTTTCTGTTTAAAGCATACAGGTCAGGATTTTACTGTTTTCAAATTCTCAGTTTCCAATTTCTACTACCTATTAAGGATAATGCTGTCTCTCTTCTATAAGACTCCACTTTCCTCACTCCATGCAAAAACTTAACAAACAGCATATTTCTCCTGAGAATGCAGTTTAATAGGCAGAATGTACACAGTTCCACTTTTGAGACCCCCCACATGGGCTGGATTGTGCTTAGACAATATTGCTATAATCAATTAGCACTTTGACAATTAGCCAAGCACAGGACCTGGGCCTCCTGCAGCAGGTGATGCAGAACTTTCAATTACATCTTTCTATTTCCCACAGCTCAGTACTGAATTAATAATACACTCTGGTGGCAGGCTAATAGAAATGAAGATATAGATTAGCTGCAGTAAAAGCAGAAGGGAAAACTTTAGGCAAACAGTACAAAAGCCTTACATATAGCTGTATATCCTGTGAGACAGCATTAAGTTATAGGTAACCTTCATCAAACTAGAATACACTGGCTCTTATTTACACATTTGTCTCAAAAAATCTCATAGCTACCCTTCCAGAGCTTTCATGTAGCTCATGAATTCGTATGTGATTAGGTGTCAGTATGTACTCAAAGCAGGCACCAATTTCTGTAATTTAGTACACAGCTGTTTCTCCAAGCCTTCTTTGCCACAACCCCATTCTCTGCTACCATGATAGAACTAGCTTCGATCCCAGAGCCTTCAAGGCCTTGTGAACATTTTTACTTACAGGACATAAATGATTATTTGGGAAAGGGACACCAAGGAATTGTAGCTTTCATACGTCAGGCAATTTGTGCACTATACAGGGGATTCACACAACATCATCTCTGATTACAGATAAGAGACTGTGGGAGGCCCATAGAAAAACTACACAGAAATGGTTAGTCTTACTGGGACACATCTGAGTTCACTCCTTTTGCTGGCACTGCTGGCAGCCATTGCACTGTCTGCACTTAAGAAAGAGAGAACTGCAGGATGAAGAAGCAGCAAGATCAGGAAAAAAAAAAAAAAACAAGAACCTGTGTCAAAATGTGCTTGTTAGAATGGCATTTTAAAGCAGTTTTTGAAGGCAAGAAGCACATTTACAAAGAGACAGTTGTGTGCTGTGAAGGGCACACCCTCCTAAAGGTACTTGAAGAGACTAACAGGTCAAGGAGGGAAAAAAGAAAAGGAAATAATCTAGTGTTCTGGAATGGGAGAGAAAGATCATCTATTAGTTGTTTTTACTTCATTACCCTGTCTATAATGCAAAATATCTAGGTTTGTCAGGCTCTTCTGATTTTGACAGGTGTAAACATGACAGTGCATCTCCCATCATCTATAAGCTTATGATCAGCCACTGACACATTCAGTGTGGAACAGGTCTAAATTTTCAGCTTCAGGAACCATTTTATGCCTACTAAGATGTTTATTTCTCTACTGTGGTTGCTTTCTTCCATAGACATTTGCATTGGGTTTTGTCTGTTTGTTTTTTTTTTTTTTTTTTTCAAAAATAGATAATATTAGGTTCAGATTATGCTCTGGGTTAAGACTGAAGCAATGCAGTCTATCTTAACCTCCTTATATAAATCTGGAGATGGTCACTGTTCCCATATCAATTACACTTATTTCTGAAAAGTAGATGTTTCTTCCATCCTCCTGTATCTCATATATCTATTTCTGAAAAGTGTATGTTTCTTCCATCCTCATGTTTTCCTTGTCTATATAATCTGTATAACACTGGGAAAAGAGGCTGTAGTGATTCTTCAGTGATGCATTGTCATATTAGCAAGCAGTTAATGCATCTTATCATCACTGCAATACAACTGTTAATAGTGAATTCATATCTATCTTCTTACAGTCTCACCTCTTTCACAAAATACAGATTCTATTCAGATAACCACTGTTACATCATCTCCCACTTCCTTTTTGTAATGTAAACCCTTAAGCAGCAGATGGCGTACGTGAAAAGGAATTTGGGTTAAAAAAAAAAACCGCAACTAATCAAAACTAATTCCAGTTTGCTCTGCATTCTCTGCCATCTGCACAGCTACCTACTTCAGCTACAAGAAAGTAGAAATGGGCAAACTTGTCATTTGAGTTTTTGATACACTCTGCATACGTTCTGTAACTTAACACCCATTTCTTCTCCTCAGTCTTCTGTCAAGGGCACCAGTTTGTAACAGATTTCTGCATGAAAAAATGAGAAACATAATAATAAAAAAAAAGTAAAAAGGAATCACTAAAGATGAATCTGGGCACTGACATGTTTCTGGGTCCCATTTTCCTTTTCTTTGAAGGCAATTTTAGACCACCAGACAAAACCTGACTAAAAGCTGTAGACTTCTTTCCTGCCATTTGTTATTAATGTTTCCTTCCCTATGCAGATGGATCCTGTAAGAGGCAATAAATATCTGTTACTCAGATAACAAAGAACAAACCAACAAAACATAAATCATTAAGTGCCAGAGGAGCTGCTCAAATAATAAGAAACAGCAGCATCTGTTTCTCCCATTTCTAAGTGCTTTCTGGTAGACTAATATGCAAAGATGCTCTTCCCTCCAGAAGGGGTTGGAATTGTCCTGGAAAAAAAAAAACATGTTTTTTTTTCAGGGTTGGTAAAGTCTCATAATGTTACCCAAAAAATATTATGCAATGAAGAAGAGACCTCTGTCTTTCCAGGCACATCTCAGTTTTCAGCAATGTGACAAGTGGTTCTTGATTCTTGTCTCTTGTAGCTAATACTGGTAAGGATGTATATAACATTAAACTGAAGTGGCAGAATCAAGTGCACTTCAGGACCTGGGGCATCTCTTCTCAACCCGCCAGAGCAAAACCCTGTATACTTGCAGACCCACGTTTCTCCCACCCCAGCCCAATGGATGCTGCTACTGCTTTTACCATCTGCAGATCTGGCCGACAGCAAGATGCAGGTGCACGCACTTGAAATTAACATTGCCTCTCATGCAGACTAAGAGAAAGCAATGCATTTTCCAGCAACTTGCTTCTTACATGTGCACGCACACACACGATACAGAGAGTGAGAAAACATTCAATAATAGGACTTTAAGGTAAGAAGAAAAGCCTGCAGCGATCAGGCTCTGGGCTCAGGCTGATGATCGTACTGTCAGCTTGCTTGCAAGTGACTGGCCTTTTTTATCCCCACTTCTGTCCATTTCTCTGTACTTGTTCTTCCCTCAACTTTAAACCCTCTCTAGGTCACCTCAGCCTTAAAGCAGTATTACTGACAAGGTTATGCCTAAGTGCTCTTGGCCTTGCAAGACTGCACTTTCCAGAATGTCTCCAATGCTCCTCCAAAATTGTGTGCGAAGTGTGGCAGCCTCTCACCTCACTTCCACTTAACTAGTTGTGAAATCCTGTCCTTCCTTGAGGTGCTCTGCGAGCCTCTTGCATTGGTATTTACATTCAGTAGTTTCTCATTTTGTGTGCAGCAGTTTCCTGTGGTCTGTTTAGCTAGCCAACACCTACGTCAGGGCTTATGAACAAGGCTACCTGGCAAGGTACCTACCTATGTGCATAGGTTTAACTACATGCCTAAATTTCACTGCCTTCCTCAGTATAAATAAAAAGTGTATTTTTAATTTACAAAAGAGAATTCAGATGGTTTATGTGCATTAACCTTTACAGAAACACTGCAAGATGATAGCAATTAGTCATAACTCCAGAATAAAATCCTATGCTACTGTTATCTCTCTCCATGTACCACTATTTTATCAATGTTATGAAGAATATCTTTTGTAAAATGTTTATGTACTTCTTCACACAATGCAGACATAGCCTTTAATGAATTTTAATGACTGCTGTAATCTCATATCTGAAAACATCCAATCTAAAATCCCTGTAAGAAGGCATGTAAGATAAGAATGAAGAAGTTCTTTTATTTTTCACAGAAGTTCAAATTTACTTGAAGAAAGAAATATATTATACATACATAGCCTTGGGTGGCATGGTTTAGTGGGAGGTGTCCCTGCCCATAACAGGGGGTTGGAACTAGATGATCTTAAGGTCCTTTCTAACCCTAACTCTTCTATGATTCTATGATTCTATATATTTATGCTTGTATGTTTTTAGTTTAGCCAGCATCTGTTCATAGCAGACATTGTTTTTCTCAACAGTTTCTTAAGAGTTGTTTTGAACATGATGTAAAAGCAACCTTGTACTACTATAAAAGTACATTGCATGCTGACAAGGAGGATACTACTCTCTCCTCCTATAAAGGAATTTCAGGTAGAGTTTTGGCAACTTTTGTTTTATATATTACATTTTGTGAGGCAGAGAGCGTTGTATCACAATCTGGAAATAATTTTGCTATAATGTGCAATACATTTACTTCCTTTCATCGGCAATATTCAGCAGCATGTTCTGTTTATTTTTGCCGTTGTCTTTTGTCTGTTTAGAATATGACCAAGATTACTGAACTCCATAAGCCATCTGGTATATGGGCATGAAGAAAGAATAAATGCACACAGTGACATGTGCAGCCAACAGCAGCATGCTCAACTTTCAGTGATAACCAGCTTGTTTCCCTAAGCAGAGATAGAACAAGACAGTGTGTTTGTTAAGAAGGATATACAGTTTGTTTGATATTTGGGGTGAAAACACACCTTCATATCTGCATAACATTATATAATTTGAAAGCCTGTTACAGATTTAGTAGTCGATGAAACCAAAAGAAAATCAAATGGCTGAGAACAGAGGTAAAGCCAACAACCAAACATGTTTCCTTTCTTACAGAGGAATATTGGAGCTACAAACTTACTGCAGTTAATTATGAATTTTAATACTGTTGGAGTAGCTTGAATCAAAATAGCTTACATGCTAACTGAGCTAGGAAATTTGTAAGTTGTTTTAAACACCCTACTCCTTCTGTGAAGACTTCATATGGGAAAGAGGAAGTCAGTGACCTAGTCAAGTGAAAGTCTGCCCCCTGGCTCTGGCCTGTGTGCTCAGGTGGCTAATAGACTATCTGCCTGGAAGGATTTGCAGTTTTTAATGGTTCAGACGTGCAGCTCAGAATCCGCATAAGAAGGAAGCAGAGTTTAATTCTACCTGTCATTGTTCAGGATAATTGCTACAATGGCATAATACCTGCGGGAGAAGTGTCTTTTTCTTGCTAGGAATGTAGCTACTCTACCGTACATTGCACATAAAGATGGAAAATGGTCTGAAAAGACATATTGTGAAACCTTAACAGTAAAAAGAATTCCAATTTGAAGAAAGTCAAGCATAATTAAGCATAATCCCTTCTATAATTTTGATCAATACACTTTTTTTAATAGCAAGTGGGAATCTTTAGCTGCAGAAGAGTCTATTTTGCCTGCTGATAATGGTCAAGGATATTACAAATTCAGTTATCCAACAGGTGGAACTGACAATGTCCTTACATTTTTTTTGGGTCGTTTAGGCCATTAGAAAAGATCAAAGCCAAAAATGTCTCTGCTTTTATTTCTGTGTACAAGCTGGTCTAAAAATACTACAAATTGCTTTCTTTTCTTTCAAATGCAAAAATTGAGTGTATATGAAATAATTTATTGGGATTATGTTCTCTTTTTAACTGTTACTTTTGAATATCTACTTAATATTGGCACTGAACATCACTTTTCTCTGCATGTGAATAGCTGAGTTGATAAGGAAAAAGGAGTTTCAAAGGAAAAGCCTAGCGGTTAATAACACAGTTCACGAATGAATGCTAATGAAGCAGCAGATGCAAAGGCTTCAAGTAATTTGAACCAGACAGAAAAGATGATCAGAGATCCTCATGTAAGGTGCATATACAATGACAATTTTTGTATGCAGGATCTCAAGCATGTAAGAAATCTAAAAAAGCAGTTTGGGGCTAACTTACACCTCATGGGATACAAAGGACTTTTTTTTTTTGAGATTTTCTTTCATTCTAGACTATAAACAGAAAAGGTAGGATAACCTGAAATACTACCTCTTTCAGACCTTGTTGAAGCAACTGACGTCTTACTTCCATTAAATTCGTTCTTTCATTAAATCCTTTCTCTTACACACATACGCAATACACGCACAGAGATACTCAGCTGTCTCTAAGTGCAGGCAAAATAGCTCTTTTCTGAAGGTGTACTTGGAGAGGTAACAGAATGGCTATGGCTTTGCGATATATACTGCCAATGCCAGAAATTTTGAGACAGCGAAGGCTGTCTGATGCAGCCCTAAAATTCAGCCTGCGATCCCTTTTCATAGCAGCATCTAGCTTATCTCCCTTGGGATGACAAAATTAATTAATTGATCTTTACCTGTTGAAAAGTACAGAGGTGGTCCAGCATACACCCCCAAAACAGATACACTATTTGAACAACTTATCTATCAGGCTGGAAAGAAAGAGAAAATGCTCTTTGTTTGTATTGGTTTAAAATACTCATAAATGTGGGTGATAGAGGTCACACAAGCAGATAAATAAAGAATTTGCGGAAAGAGCAAGAAGTAAAAATCAAAGGTATACATCACTGACTGGAGAAGAAACAAGAAGGCAGATGAAACCAGAGGATTATTTCAGAGGCAAATAAATCTCTTTGAACTTCTGAGAGATGGACAGCTTGCCAAAGTGTCAAGTGAGTGTGAAAAAGGGAGAAAGTTAGACAGGTAAGCCTCAGCAAATGTGTCTCTAACTTTAAGAAAAATCAGTCTTCGCAATTACTGCATACCATATAGATCTAATATTATTTCTCAGAGAGTGGAAGAAATTAATCGGGGATTGGCATCTACCAGACTTTTGCACCTTCAGGAAGCCAAGTATGAGTGTGCATCTGCTTGTATATTAATAACTTCCACCATACATTGGCTTTTCATTTCTTTTGGTTTATCCCTGTGCATTTAAAGAACAGAGAGATGAAGCCAAGCTTCTATGTTCTGCTAGCCATCATGGCAACTGCTATACTATTTCTCAGTATCATTTACTGACACAAATCTTCTGGAGACCAAAAAGCATTTGCACTGAAATTGTTTGAACATTCACATCTACAGCTATTAGCAGCTACTAGGATGTCTTTGGCTCTGAAGAGAAGAAATATTTTCCCTTCTCTATACAGAAGCAATGGCTTAGACACAAACCAAACCAAAAGAACACTTTCAGGCAGCATTTTGCTACGAAAATGCTCTCCTGGTTGCACCTTCTCATATGCAACAGATTTTTAAGAATCTTAGAGCATGAGGACCTATTGCAGTAAAATGTGGCCACTATAATTTAAGAAGTATAACAGTGACATCTAGTGCAACAAAATAGCATGGCAGGGCACAGAAATGTGGTAGCCTGTTTTAATTTCTTCATAAACTGGTGCAAACGTTATTGTCAGCAAGTTTCTGCAAACTAAACTTATTACCTTTGATGTAGTATTTGACCAGATTGACATTAATTTCTTAAGCATTGGTCAAAAAAACAAGATAAAGATTCATGATGTGGTAGAGCAATAACCAGTAAAGGAAGAAATGAAGCTTTTGGGGAAAGGGGAGAGTTCTGATGTACTCCTAAAGAGAGAACCACCATGCTGTCATGGCAGGAATTTTTGTATAACCAGTTGGATCACTGGTTTCAGGTACTTTCTTAGACCTCTTCTACAAAGGAAATGAAGGATGTTAAAGAAAGTATAATTTTTCTCACGTGTGATTTGACAGTATCTTAGTCACTTTGCATTGTGGCCACTTAGCCAGGGAAGACAGTCCTACTCAAAGTGCCTTACTCATACTGAAGAGATTTGCATTTGCTTGCAAACTCCCTGATTATCTTTAACTGTTAGTTCTGATTATTGAGGATCCCTTTGGATCCTTATGGCTTGAGAAAGAAGGAGACAACATATCTACTTAGAAAAAGGAAGTTAAAGCTGCTCTATTTCTTTCGAGGAATTTCCAGGTGGAAAATATTAATACCTACTGCACTGCATATATGCAGCAACTCCAAAGCCTTCAGGATATGTTACATGAGGGTATACACTGGGTAATATTTGTCCAGTAAACCCAGCATTTTCCAGAATCATGGTACTCTCTCTCTATGCATATGTGCTATGGAACTTTCCAGGCTTTCTGGACTCACAGTTGCTCTATTAGAGCTACCATGCGGTAACTCCAACAGAGCTGAACGATGGCCAGGAATCCTAATGAAAGATATACAGCTTTGAATTCTGTTATATTAATCAGTTCTGAGGTAAAATCCTTGGTAAGCAAGACAGGAGAGTTTGATTTACCTCGTCTGCAACTGTCTTTCTGATCGCCTTATAATTGAAAGCGAAGCAGTCCATAAGACCTGTGTGTAAACTGTGAGGACTTTATAAGGAGCTGAGATAGGCTTCCTCCTCCCAAACTAGTCACAAGTGAAAATTCAGAGATCAACCAATGCCAAGGAAATGCAGCAAAACCAGAAGAGTCAAAGGGACAAAGAAAAAAAAAATGCAATGACATGGCAGATTTCTAGCTGAAAAAGATGAGAAATGCTAAATTTAGAGAGGAAATTAATCAGGGGAGATCAGAGAAGTGTATCAATAACACAAGCAAAGAGGAATCAGATACTTCAATCCATCATCCTAGGGTACAAAAGGGCTATTACAAATACAAGCACAAATTAACAAGAGAGTTAATCTCAACTAAATAAAATCAAGCAGATATTTTGACTGAAAGGATCATATTACATGCTGACAAGTTTGCCACTTGAGTTATTAAAATCCTGTGTTGCAAGCCAAACCAAAACCAGATCTCACATTTTCAATGGAGCAAGAAGTAGTAAATCACAGGGTAGTTATAAGAAGTCCATAATACGTGTTCACTCTAGCAGTCTCAAGTCCTGCCCACACATGGTTGCCAGCTGGGCAGGAACTTCTCGCCCCAGCCAGAAACTTCCCACTCAGAAAAAGTTTTAAATTAAACCCCAAGTGTCCTCGCCCCAAATCCACTACAGCAGCTGCCTTTCCCTACTCGTGACTCATTAAAGCTGTGCTCAGCAGGAAGCAAGAAACCATGCATAGGCCCCTAAATTTTTACTGTGTCTGAATCTTTCTTGCTTTTATAATTAATTGTTTAAAGCTTTCACTTCTGAGTCCTGCTGTGCCTGAAATTCTTACAGTTCTTAAAAGGTAGACTCTCCCATTCTCTCATCGAGTATGGTGTGAATGGTGGATGCTACATACTTGACTGCCTTAAAACCAGGAAAAGCTGTTCTTCTCATCATCCTTTCCAGTCTCAAATGCAGTCCTACAAAGAAGCCACAATCTCTTCATTCCACTTCGATGGTCTTATTATATACAATTTGATTTTGAACCAACTATGTGAGATTTCTCTTCCTGGCATAAATTTATTCTCTGCATCTTCCTCTTCTCTTGTTGCAGTTACAGTCTCATGTCCTGCAATCAACACAGTTTGGGCTCGGGGGCAAGCAGCAATACTCATACACTTCCTTCATCATCTTCATCATTGCCAGTATCTCCTCACCTTCTAATTCTAATGAAACATTTTCCTTACATCCTTGAAAAAGACCTGAAGAGCTGCCTTATTTTTGCTTATATTTATAGAGGCTGGTATGATTGAGGAGGGTATTTAAGCCCACTTGATCAAGTTTTTGCCACATTTTCGAGCCAGTCAAGAAAAAAAGGCTTTTGTGGAATTTGGTTCTTAACAGAAGACTCTTTGCATGGGATTTGTTGCAACAGCAGCTTCACCTTCAACAGACTCCCACGTGAACTCTGCTCTAGGTCAAGAATCATAGAATCATAGAATAGTTAGGGTTGGAAATAACCTTAAGATCATCTAGTTCCAGCTCCCCTGCCATGGGCAAGGACACCTCCCACTAAATAATGCCACCCAAGGCTCTGTCCAACCTGGACTTGAACACAACCAGGGATGAAGCATTCACAACTTCCCTGGGAAACCCATTCCAGTGCCTCACCACCTTTACAGGAAAGAACATTTTCCTTATATCCAATCTAAACATCCCCTGTTTTAGTTTTAACCCATTAGCCCTTGTCCTATCACTACAGTCCCTAATGAAGAGCCTATCCCCAGCATCCTTATAGGCCCCCCTTTCAGATCCTGTGTCATGGGTTCAACACCCTGGAAGGCTGCTATGAGGTCTCCATGCTGCCTTCTCTTCTTCAGGCTGAACGGCCCAAACTTTCTCATCCTATCTTCATACAGGAGGTGCTCCAGTCCCCTGATCATCCTTGTGGCCCTCCTCTGGACTTGTTCCAACAATTCCATGTCCCTTTTACATTGAGGACACCAGAACTGCACACAATACTCCAAGTGAGGTCTCATGAGAGCAGAGTAGAGGGGCAAGATCACCTCTCTCAACTTGCTGGTCGCGCTCCTTTTGATGCAACCCAGGAAATATTTGGCTTTCTGGGCTGTGAGCGCATACTGCCGGCTCATGTTAAGTGTCCCATCAACCAACACCCCCAAGTCCTTCTCCGTGGGACTGCTCTGAATCTCTTCCTTGCCCAACCTCCAACTGTGCCTGAAATTGCTCTGACCCAGGTGTAGGACCTTGCACTTGGCATGGTTAAACTTCATCAGGTTGGCATTTGCCCACCTCACAAGCATGTCAAGGTCCCTCTGGATGGCATTCCTTCCCTCCAGTGTGTCAACCGAACCACACAGCTTGGTGTCATCAGCAAACTTGCTGAGAGCACACTTAAGCCCACTGTCTATGTCACCAACAAAGATGCTGAACAAGACCAATCCCAATGCTGATCCCTGAGGGATGTCACTTGTTACTGGTCTCCAGCTGGACATTGAGCCATTGACCACAACTCTTTGTGTTCGGCCATCCAGCCAGTTCTTTATCCACCGAGTGTTCCAACTATCAAATTGATGTCTCTCCAACTTAGAGACAAGGATGTTGCATGAGACAGTGTCAAACGCTTTGCACAAGTCCAGGTAGATGACATCAACTGCTCTACCCCTGTCCATCAGTTCCATA
>JASSUY010024605.1:22258-32329 GCA_032466535.1 Forpus xanthops
TTCCCCTGTTTAAGTTTGAACCCATTACCCCTTGTCCTATTACTACAGTCCCTCATGAAGAGTCCCTCCCCAGCATCATTATAGGCCCCTTCAGAGATGTAGAATAAGACATGCAAAACTCAATTTCCCTGTCAATATACACAATGAAGAAAAAATAAATCTAAAGAAATTAGAATTCAGTGAATTTTTTCCACTGATTTTCAAGTCAGTGGAAGAAATGTGCACCATGTTTTCTTCAGCATTTGGTTTACAGTATAAGTCTTTTTACGAGAAGATTCAAAGGATCTTTCCATGATTTTTTCATTGTCTAAAAAATGAACTAGGAAGAACAGGGTTAATTCACTGATTAACAGTTGAACCAAGAAACTTTCTGCTTTCTACTGGCTAGTAGCTAATGAATGTCTAATTAATTAAAAAAAAAAAAATCATGCCCACAGGAATGATTCAGATGAACATTAGTCTTGTGATGAAGCTAAATTGGCTAAAGGTAACTTAGTAAGATAACTTTAGTAAGATTTACAAGAAGTTAGTGGAAATTAGAATGGGAGGTGTCCTCCATTCAATAACTGAATGGGAGGTTTCTGCAGACAATGCAAAAGAGTATGTTATAACTGAATCAAACATAATTTTTTATTTCTGAGTAAAATAATTTGCCAAGTGGTTCTCTGATGAAAATGTATGTAGTTTCAAATGGTTTATCTCTTCTGTTTACAGCAGTGACTAGATGTTGTTTTTTTGCCTTTGATCTAGCTTCTACCAAATTCTTTGGAGAAGGCACAAAACGCCTGTGAGTGTTCAAGTGCATTCTCTATGTCTACAAGTTAAACACACATCACTGTTATTGAAAAGAATGGTCTTGCTTCATTCATACAGAGAAGTACATAATCACAATTGGTGCGTTCTTCTGGTAACTTTAAAGTAAAACAGATACTCCCAGAATACATCAATATAGGTATGACTGGGCAACATAATGCTAAGAATGCACAAGTGACAGAAATCTAGATGGACTGTAAACCTACGGGGATTTTAACTCCAAATAGTGGAAAGCTTCAGAAGAAGGCTTCAATGACCATGCGTATGCTGCTACCTGAAAATCTACAGGGAAAAAAAAAAAAATCATAGCAAAATCATACCTTTGCTTCTCATGAATGCTCAATTTTAATTAAATGTCATCACTCCAATTAGATCATACCTCATCTTTCTTTTTCGATGCATGGCAGAAAATCTATGTTTCTGCCTCCTTTTAGCAGAGCTTTAACCACACTTCTAGATCCCCTTTGCCTTTTATTTGCAACGAAGATTTCCTACCCTTCCCTCTAAAGTAAAGCAATTTTATCTCACCCATGTTGCAGCTCTATACAACTGCTGCCAAGCCAATAGATTAACAGGCTCTTGGACTGATCATGCAAGGTAATTCTCTTCTGGCTGTTTTATCACCAACCTACAGACAGGACTCTCCTCCCAGACCTGAAGCTCAAACTCGGCTCTTGGTCTCTGTTATTGTGCTGTTGCCCACCAAACAGTTTTAATACAAAGAAACAATTTATCAAGCTTCTCTCTAGCACTTGGCTCCCCAAGATGATCAAAACTGCCTCATTTCCTCAAGCTGTAAGAGGCTTGCTCTGGAGATTTAAAGGTTCAGGATTCACATTCTGCCAACAGTATACCTAGAAGGAACTCCAGAGTTGAAAAATACCTTTCAGAAGGGAAAGAAAAGAAAGAGTAGGTTGTTTTCAAAATTACTTAGCATTTGGAAAGTGAATACAATTCTCTGTTAAAAAAACCCTTTAAGATACATGGGTAAAAGCCAAACTATGTATCATGAACAGATGCATGCTACCTCCTGCTTCTCCTTACCCCAGAAGAGGTCCTAATCCATCAAACTTTCACTGTCTCACACCTCTCCCTGCCATAATTATCTTCCTCTGCCCCATGGATCAAATCTGGATGTTCTTAGAATCATAGAATCATAGAACAGTTAGGGTTGGAAAGTACCTTAAGATCATCTAGTTCCAATCCCTCTGTCATGGGCAGGGACACCTCCCACTAAACCATGCCACCCAAGGCTCTCTTCAGCCTGGCCTCTTCCCCAAGCTGTGTAGCCTCCAGCCTTTCCCTCACTTTTTTATTCCCAGTATCCTTTTGTCCTGCACTACCTGTGCATCTTTTAGCACAATGAAGAAATAACTGACAGAACAAAGCAATGTAACATTTCTCTCCTTTTACTGTGACTAAAGAAAGGAAATCTGTACTGAAGGCATATAAGCTAATGTCCTATTAAGAACAGCTGCAAATGCTAAATGTTACTGAAAACTGGTGCTTGTCAAAATAAAATATCAGCACAAACCAACTGCTATGCCGACTCCATATACTGGAATGCTACACCACCTTATTCTTAGCCTTTAACCTATACCTTCTTTCACAGAGACGGAGATCACTTTTTCAATACCATAATATTGCATTAGGTAAATTGAGCACTTGCCTGAATGCCGCTAGAAGCCTCTAAGTCTTGAGACACTAAATAAAAACATAGTTTGAAATTATTTATTAAAGCTGTCATAAAAATCTTTTGGAAAGTACTCTCCATACTTTCTAGACCAGCGATGACTTCACAAAACTAGAGCTAAAGTTCAGTTTCAAACTGAAGCACTGAAAAAGTGGAAATAAATAAAATTAATTCAATGGAGTTGCTCTGAAATGTCTCAGGGAGCAAATCCTTCCGGGTTCATTCATATGTCTGATCTTGAAATTCAGTTTTCAGCTGAACTCACAATATGGCTTGTTAAAATGCCACCACTGTTCAAAATGCCCATCTCTTATTTCTCTTACTTGGGAAAAAAGGGTATTCTTTATGAAGGCTCCCTGGGACATACAACAAGTTTCACATTATCTTTTCCTTCTAAGTAACTATCCTGTTTTTCTTCTTCTTTGTAAGTTCCATTTAACAAGTTGAACGATACCCACCATTCAGATTTACCGACAACACTTCTAATAAATTTAATTTCCGTGGTAACTAGAATGCTGGGGCTCTGTCCCTGGGGAACATTGACCAAAAACACCAAGGTGTTCATCTTTTTTTTTTTTTTAAAGTTTTAGTTTTTTGAAGTAAATGAAGACTCTTAATGAAAAGCTAAATCTTTGTTTCCAGATGAAACATTTTTTTTTCCTTCTTTTTTAAATGGCAGGTGCTTTAAGCTTGGTTGCTCATACTCTTTTCTTTGCCATGAGCAAGCTAACATCCAAACATCACCTGTCATGCAATTCCACCATTAGTATCATTAGAAGGCGGGGTAGGAAGCATCCCAGAGGTTATCTCAGGCTGGGTTGCCAAATACAGAAACTCAGGAACAGAAGGGTAGGAAAAGCATAAATGCAGCCTGTCATACATCAACGAATCAGACTTGCTATGGTTTTTCTGAATGCCCGGAGTAGCTTTCCTAGGCATAGAGGGACAGTGATGATTATACCCACTTCACAAACCTTCTTGATAGACATCAGGCAAACTTCCGTTTCCCATCTGAGATCCTGTTCAACCCCTGTGTGCCCTCCCTGCAATGAACTGACACACCGGTGCGGTTCACCTGAGCCACAGACTGAGGGTACAAGCTTGTGTTTAATTCTACCCAACTAAGAAAGCCACCAAAAGGAACAGACCCTTTGGACAGCCTCCCCTCATGCAGCATTTTGCAGTCGTGCAGTCATGCCATAAGTGAATGAAAGGAGCTCAGGGGGTCAACACATGGTGCAGGAGGGGAGGCCGGGGAGATGAACTAGCTTTTTACTGAATCAAGAAACTTGTCCCAGGAAACACAGCCAGGAGCTAAGGAGGAGGAGAAAGAGCTAGGCCATTTCTCTTGTCAGCTATATACACCTGAATTATATCATATACATGGTGAAATCACATGATACATCAGTGAAAAAAAAAGTAGTGGACAACCTCTCGCCACTCCCAAGGGAGTTTCCTTTGCTGTACCTGAGGAATCCAATACAAGTCTGGATGCCATCCATGACATTATTACCTGAAAGAGAGCTCAAAATCCTTTCTCTCAGTTGCACCCCTCTCAGTGTGGTCCCTTCCTCATGATCACACCTCCCAGCTGCCTGGGCATAAGTAACCTCAGAAGCAGGACTGCTTTTTCTCATCTCCCCCCCCCCCCCTCCAAAATCCCAGTTCCCTTATTTTCAATCCACCATTACCTGCCAGTTACTCCCTCAGTGTATTGCCTTTCCTCATAGTTTACATATGGCTCAAGTTATACATGTGAAAATATGATGCCATTTTCACAGGCAAAGAAAAAACTCAATACACACAAACAAACAAAAAAAAAACCACTCTCCACCCCCCCAAAAAAAACAACAACAAAAAAAAAAAACAAGAAACAAAAAACCCGAAACCAGCAGAAATAGAAAAACATAAATCAATAGTGAGAAAAACCACAAGAATAATGCTTCACAGAGAGCAGAAGATGAGAATCCTATTTAAAGCAGGAACTCAGGAGCCAGAAGTACCTCCTAATAAACAAAGAAATTGGAAACAAAACCCATTAGAAGTAATCCAGCCTTTGTTGAAACGTATGCACGTCATCATTAACAATAATAATTTGGCTCTTCATGTGTAATCACTGCATGCTAGCCTCACTTTATATTTATAATGGCCATTAATGTCAGGAAGAATTGTGCACAGGAGCACCATGCTGGCCCTGTGTTGCTCCTCAGCCTGCAGTCTGCTCCACAGAGAAAACCATTTCTCCCCATTACTCCTTCCCACTAACGCAGATCATGAATGGAAAAAGCTCAGGTAGCTCAGCTGAGTCAAATGTAGCAAATACTACTGCTTCTTTTATTTTTTTACAAGACAAGAAATTTTGTACTATTAAGTCAGCACCAGAAAGGTAAGTTGTAACCATCTGCTCACACAATACTGAATTCAAGACAGGACATACTGAAGCAGTGCAAGGACAGAATGCCTCACAACCTATGCTTTGGATTTTGACAATTAATTTAATCCCCTAAAAATGTCCGCAAAGATTATGGATGCAGAAAATGCCAAAAAGAAACAAGCATTCGGGATGTCCCACCTTCCCCTTTACACAACATGCACAGGCACTGGGGAAGCATCATATTCTGTCTCCCCACCATTTGGCAATATCCTGCCAAGCTGAAATTTTCACAGAGTAAAATGCAGTGTTTTCTTCATACAGGAGCAAAACCTCTATAAAGCTTCCAGGAACCCAATTCTAGAACATTGAAGATTTCATTTTACAAAGAAGTCTACAATAAATAGATAATAAATGTTCCAATTGATCCAATGCTTTGTTTTCTAGTGCATCTTATCATTTACTTTTCTAAGCAGAACAGACCAAATCAGCCACAGTCAATACAATAGTTTGCTGTCAGAAGGACACAGGCATTCATATTTCTTGAGGCTGACTTATTTCACCCATTCACTTCATCCTAAATCCATGCCAAATCCAAACTCATCAGTACAGCTACCAAATCCAAATTAAGATTTCACATAAAAACCTACAGAACTGTGAATTCCAAATGGTTTGCTTTAAATAAAAATTCAGCAGAAAATGCTTACATATTTAATCTTTAATTCTCAGGTTTATAAAAAAATAAATAAATCCTGCATTAGGCGATTCTTGCATAAACTTATAATTCACTGCCAATGCCTCATGCACTTTTTATCTTCCTTTTTCAGAACCCCAGCTTGTATCCACACCATCTCAAGACACTTATTTTTGTTTTCTATTCCACAATAATTTCTGATTTTGCTATCTCCCTTGCAATGATTTAAACAACATGCTTAAGAGTCCTTCAGATAAGGACATGGAACAGAGCAGTCCTCTAGAAAACTTGCTTGCCAGTGCTCACTATTTTATTATAATGATATTTCTAAGTAATATCCTATTACTTTATCAGTTGTTTTATTACTCTATCAAGTATTATGTGACATAAGGCTAAGTTCTGTATCATAAAGGACTGTGGGTTAGTCTTCTATTACATTAGATCTTATTTTCACAGCATATTTTAATTAGCAACTCATTTACTTAGGTTGTAAGAATCCAGCAGCAAATCACCAGGCACTTTCATCTTGTTAAACAAAAGTTTTCCAGCTGATTTCATGAATCCCACTCCCTGCTAGAGAAAAAGGGGAAGGACACAAGCAGCTGGAGGGAACAAGTCTTCCATATGCATGAGAACAACTTCTCTTCACTGCAGGCAAAGCCCAGTTTCTGGTTTGACATCTGTCCCCCAAACCTTCGCAGAATTTCTGTATCACAGATCTGGCTGTAGCTTTCACCTCATTTTACAGGAAAAACACTCAATACCTGCAAAAATGAAAGAATGTGGAGAGACACCACCACCACCCAGAAGGTAAGGAAAAAGAGAGAAACTCCACTGGAGCTGTGAGAGGGGCTGAGCATCGTCTTTATAAATACATTGAGCTAACCCATGCTCTGGCACACTGCTCTAAGCCTGGAAGTCTGGAATTTCAATACATATATGAATATCTTTGTTACTAAAGTTCCAAGCTCCTGTCCCTTGAAAGGCTAATAAATTATACTCTCAGAAGACTAACTGCATCATAATCAAGATACACTTGCATTTGGAAACATTCCTCAGTTAAAAGCCTTGGAGTTTTAGCCCCGCCAATAATACAGCTGGCACACAAATGCAAGTAAGTAGCCAACTGTTAAAAACCCATTTGATTACACATTTGTATTGATTGATAATCATGATAAGTTAATTCAGTAATCATATAAGAGCTATATTCCATGTACCTGAACAAATTCTAAAGCAATACCTCCTTTGTATGCAAAAAGGTATAGTGCAATTTCAAGTTAAACAATATATTTTGGTTTTTAATTTGGTTTAAAGAAATTCCTTATCACCAAAGAAAATTATTTGGCATTATGGCAGAAAAACCCAAACACTGCTTTGTGGGTTAAAAATTATCATTTCATCAGAAAAATTATTCTCCACTCCATGCAAAGATGAGACAGCCTTTGCAATTTTTCAGTTGCTTCACATCAACATGCAGGTTACTATGGAACACCAAACACCATCATCAATAGATCGTACACCTTCACTCAGCATCAGGAAGACTGTCTCTGCTTTAGTAATAAATCATTTCTGAATCCTTTTTTAAAATATAAGAAGGAAAAGCTCTGAAAACTCCTACAGTTTTAATACAGCCTTCACAGCGACAGATCATCACTCATTCTTCACTAGAACACCAGTGACCTCAGAAAATACTCGACAAAAAAAGTTATTTTAAATATTGTTCTGAGGAACCTAATTTTTGAACGATTTGTGATACATTCTTTCACACAGAACAAGGTACATTTATAGAAATACGACTAAAACCAGTGTAAGATTAGATGACTTAGTTCTTGTAAAAGACTACCACAAAGATATTTCATAAAAATACCATCTCTAAAAATGATTCATAAAATGTCATGAAACATATTGATTTTTATGACAATATCTCCAATAAAAATATTTTTTTATAGAAAAATATTATTGTTAAAGACCATTTCTACTTTCTGAATTCAAAAACCTTAGTTAGCCTTCCTGTGGAAAAATAAAACTGATGGATATGCTTTTCCATACTGAAAACATTTTGCAGATTATGGCTTTCTCTGCTCAATATCTCATTAAGTATTTTCTTTCTAATTGCTTTTTGGAACACTTATCTAAACCTACTATGCCAAATAATGTGATAAACCCCCAACCACACCTAGGATCTAAGCACTGTAGGAAGCAAATAAAGTGTAAGATATGTTTCAACTGCTGATCTTTAAAAAGGAAAACAAGGATTAAATAAATTAAAAGGAATATGAAAACCTCATTCTTCCACATCAGAGAAGAACTGCTGTCACAGGAGGTGTGAGATTCATGAGCAGTGTTAAGGATTTTGAAAGCATTACAGAAGTTAGTTGTCTAGATACTGATCACCTTCCATTTATTTGAAAGAATCATTTATTATACAGGCATTTACACAGGAACTGAGCACTACTTGAGGGTAGTTTCTTGAGTTCAGCAGCACTAGTCATTTTTTCTTTTCTCCTTCATAGTAGCTGGTGCAGTGCTGTGTTTCCAACATTTGGCCTGGGAACAGCGCTGATAACACCAGTGTTTATAGCTACAGTTTAGAATGTTTTGGCTTGACCAAGGACTTTCTGAGTCTCATGTTCTGCATCGGAAAAGGGGAAGCTGGGAGGAAGCAGAGACAGGGCACCTGACCCAAACTGACCAAAGAGGTATTCCATACCACATCACGTCATGTCCGGGATGTAAAACTGGGGGCAGGAACCCGGAAGACCTCAGTTCACGGCTCAGCTGTTGAGTGGTGAGCAGTTGTCTCCTCTTCCCTTGTATTTTCCTTAGTCATTGTTATTGGTAGTAGCAGCAGTGATTTGTGTTACACATTAGTTACTGGACTGTTCTTATCTCAACCTGTGGGAGTTACTTTCTTTCAGTTCTTCTCCCCATTTCTCTCTCCCCTCCTCCCCCCAAAGATGGGGGGAAGAAGGTGGGAGGAGTGAGTGGGCAGGCAGACTGATTTACGCCTTAAACCACGACATTTCCTTTGTAACTTCCACCAAACATTACATAAACAAAGGTATCCAAATCTCTAAAATAAAAGAAGGGCTTCCTGACCCAGCCCACTTTACCCCTGGCACTGTCAGCAGTCAGAACCTCTCCACAGGATCATCTTCCTCTAGGCTATGGCCAGCCCTCTGAAGCCACCTGGCCAATCCTGCTGCCTTCTAGCTTTGCTATTAGGATGTCAAATTGCCTTCCACATAAAACTATGCATAAAAGAGAAAATGAATAGAGACTCAAATCAGAAAAAGCCTGTCCATCATGTTTTCCTGTTAGCTCATTTATGTGGCTAAAAGCCGTTTGTATTTCAGAATTGCAAAGAAAATGTTTTGGTAGAAGAGACAAGGATCTGGGCAGTAAGAAAATAATACATCTGAAACTTGTATCCTGTTATCACGGTCATAAAAGAAAGCCCCGGTTCTTTTAAAGACTACTTAAGGAGAAATAAAGGAAGAATTACTGCTTAGGAGGGGGGAAAACCAGTTAGTAGTGAAATAAAGTTTCTGCCTGAAGCAAATGACAATAGATAACTTAAGAAATCAAGTTGCTGCACTGCCACTTTTACTTCATTTTTAAGGAAACAAGTTAGTACTGCACTCATAGAAGGAACAGTAGAGTTTGGGCTTAGTTTAGATATCACAATCACATGGTGGATCGTGACTCAGCTAACAACCCCACTCAGTTCAACAATGATAACAGTAAAACCATTATAAAGTACAGTAATATGCAAAATTACAATATGGATTGGGAGAAAAGTGGCAATATTTTATCATGCTCATTTATATTCATATCTCTGAAAGAAAGTTAGTAAATTTAGAAAAATAACTACTTATGTAATCAGTAAGTACTTCTCTTTCAGGTTTACTGAGGACAAGCGGCTTTTCGAAACTGAACTTTAAAATTTGTCACATGGATTCTCATTTTATTAAGTCCAAGTTTGAAACACTCTTAGTAATTCATAGTTTTTAATTAAAGCAGCATAACAAATAAAGCTTACCTCTTTTCATAGCTTTAAGGGCACATGTTACATGGAACGGATTGCCCAGGGAAGTTGTGAATGCTCCACCGTTGGCGGTGTTCAAGGCAGGGTTGGACATAGTCTTGGGTGGCATGGTTTAGTGGGAGGTGTCCCTATCCATGGCAGGGGGGTTGGAACTAGATGATCTTAAGGTCCTTTCCAATCCTCACTATTCTATGATTCTATAAACTAATAATGTAGTTGTGATCTTTTAAACACAAACTAGGCCCTGAATGGTTTAACTGACCAAGGAACTTTTCTTTCATGCATTGCACAGATGCTGCCAGAATGAAGTTCTGTGCCCAGGGCAGAGATCATGGGCAAGTAAGAAGTTACTGCTAAGCAGCACTCAAAACAAATTGTAAAGTGATTAAACAATCGTCACCCTCAGATATAAGACAGTACAATAAGAGAAGATCCTATTATTTCAGAAGATA
>JASSUY010024608.1:0-12214 GCA_032466535.1 Forpus xanthops
TCAGGCACTGGAGCTGCTCTCAGCTCTCCCCTTCAGGAGCCTTCTCCTCTCCATTCTGCCCCAGCCCAGCTCTCTCAGCCTTCTCCAGAGCAGAGCTGCTCCAGCCCTCACAGCATCTCCATGGCCTCCTCCGGCCTCGCTCTAACAAGACCATGTCCCTCTTATTATGGACAATTATGAAGTTAAGGGTAGAAAAAATCTATGTGAATGGTCAGAAACCCATCCTAGATAAAGCTTTTCTGTTCCTGAAATAACAGCAAGGGATGAAGTCATTATTAGTTGCTAGCAACAATTGCCTGTTATGCTGTTCTGTGAATGACCCTTCTGAATGGAGCTCACAGTAACCTGTAATTTTCATATGCAGAATGTCCAATTTCAATGTAGTGATGAGCGAGAAGGAGGAGAGCACATTTAGTTGAATCATTCACATATGTATGTGTCAACAGCACATCAAGCAAAAGGAGTGTGAGTCAGCCTTCCAGCAGCCTTCAGCCCAACTGGCCATCACTTGGCACTGCTGGCTACCAAACAGGGCAGCCTGGCTGGCAAGTGACTGGTGCAGAGGCCACCAACAACTGCTACCAGTGCAGTGTGAGCCAGGGAGGGTACGTGTGGCACTGAAATCCATCACACTCCAACTGCTGCACCTATGGACCATAGAATGGTTTGGGTTGGGATGGGCAGTGTTACTGACCCCAGTCCTAGTGCCATCGTTTCTGTAGCTTTGTCACATCACCTGGGCTAATCACTCAGGTGGGGGTTGAGAAGGGCATGGAAACAAGTTTGGGCATGGTAAAAGTGGGATGGTTCTGAAAGCATGACCCAGGAGCCAGCAGTGGCACACGGAGCCTTTTTGGCTCAAAATGACCCAAGAGACAAGTGGCAAGGACTTGAAAGAGAAGCAGTGAAAAGGTGGGAAAGCACTGTCACACTGATTGGTAGGGTGAGGAAGCACCCATAAAGACTCCCATCACTCAATATTTCTGTGATAGAGGCCTCAGTTGTGCTGTTGGAGGAGGAAGAGGAAGCTGCCAGAGAGCTTTTAATGGCATAGCTGCAGTCAGAGCCACAGACATATTTTCCATGCAGGATAATGATAAAATAAATCTAGTAACATTTAGCAAATGCTTTATAACATTAACCCAACTTTACCTTCCAAGAGTAAATCAAATAAAAGCCAACCAGTTGGAGAGAGCAACTAATTCATCCCATTTCTCCACCGCTTAGGGTTCCTGCTTTGGTAATACTGAGGTAAAGCAATAGTTTATTTACACTGCTGTCCTGATTTTTAAGCCTTACAGCTAAGAAGGTAAAAAAGCTGAGTGCAAATGGGAAATACAGTATGTCACCCTCCCAGGGAGGGTGCCTGGGGACAATAAGCAGCAGCAATAGCATTGAGGAACAGAGAGCAGGAAGGGGTGAAGTCAACCTGCCCGAGCAAAGTGTAAGGTACAAGTGTGAGGAGAGCACAAGGAATTCCAGTACAGCCCTCTGAGCTTCCTCCATGAACTTGGAAGAGCTGAGTGATGTGTGTGGCTGTGCTCATTGCTGGTGCCTTTCAGCCCCTGAGTCAGGGACTCACATTTGCTATTGTTTTCCAGCCCTGGCCTGCTGTTAGGAGGGACATCCCATCAATTACCTCTGAAGTAGTTCCCTGGGAGTGTTTAACTACTGAGCAGAACTGTTGACACAGAGAGCTTTACAACCACATCTGTTTCGGTACCACCAGAGCACATTGAAGACTGATTAAAGTCTTAAGCATCTATGTTACTCTCCCTTCTGCTGCCTCTGCTTATCTTCAGTACCCTAAAACCTTCAAACCCTCACAAAGTGATCTTCACTGTAATGAAACAGAGCTTGTTTTTAACATGCCATGGTCTTGTAACCTCAGACCGTGGAGCTGTTGATCCCATAGTCACTGATCTTGTCATGAGATAGTGGCTTTAAGGCATGTATACACTTACAACGGTATTAAAATAACATACTATCAGTCTTACTTGACTTCAGCCTGCAACTGATGCTCTGCAAGCAGCAACTGACTACAACTGCCTTGAAACTAATAGGGCAAAGTATGATTCCTCAGCTCTGCTATCAATAGTTAGAAAGCTGACCTCACCCTCTACCCTCCTTGTGCACTGTATGGGTGGATTGCTGTGTCCAGAGCAACTGCAAGCTCATTTTAAATTAGCTCTTGATTCTCGTTTTAAAAGCATCTATAGAAGAGCTCTTACACCTTTCCAAAAGCATGTAACCCTGGCTTTCCGCAGGAGAGCTCCCCTACCTGCTGTAAGCAGCGAGTGCCTCAGGGTGGGAATACAGACTGCTTAGGAGTGTTAGCAGGGAAAAAATGCAAGGTTCTGAAAGCCATTTAATTTGGTACATATGATACATATGAGTAATCGGATCTATGTCACCACTGGCATCTACAATCACAGCGAAGGAATGAGCCGCATGGTGCAGTTTGATATAGAGGGGTAAAACGTATTTCCACCTAAAGAGCCTTTCCCAGAGTTACACCAAAGCAGTAAATCTTCACCAATCTCTGTTTGTTCAGTCGCTGTGTGCAAGGGCTGCACTGTGGCAGGCGATGCTGAGTTAATGAATCCATACACATCACCATTACTCATGTAATGCGCTTTTTCAGATGTCATTGAACATAATGGAAATTTCCTAGAAAGGTAGATATGCATTTTCAAAAACTTCTGATCATCCATTCAAATTAAATGCACCTGAGGTCATTCATCAGCGCCGGATGCAAACTGCTGCTCAGGAGACAGACCCCATCATTTATGCAGTGCTCAGTTCACGTAGCACCTCTGTTTCAGGCAGCAGTAATACTGCTTTAGTTAAGGAAATGCCAACAGATTAAAATGTTCTCATGGTTCATGAAATAGAGGGTGGTTTGACAGCATCATTACAAGCGTGGGGAAGCCCAGTGCGTTTGAAGCTTGTGCTCTGCACTTCAATTATAGAAACAAAGATGTGAACCATGGAAAAAGATGGCAATGTCACAGTCATCTGTTGATGTATGTAGTTACAGTGACTACATAGTGGTTCCTCTATGGCCAGATTTTGGTGTAATCACTGATGTTTCTACTACGCTCATGCTATCTACATGGATGACGTAAGTTCCATTAACTGAAAGAGCATGAGCAAGAGCTGACCTCCAGGTAGGTTTGACAATAAGAAGGTACTTAGAGGTACCTAAGAGGGCTGTGTGAAAGGAAAACAAACTTACCCTCTCTTTCAGGTGAGAAGTGAAAACAATGCCAAGGTTATTAATGGTTTATGGCAGAGGAGTGCCCAGTACAGCACCTGACCTGACTGCAAATAACACACATGAATACAAAACTAATTGCATTTATGGCTGCAGCTGGTAGCAAAAACTATACATAACTGTGGGCTGCTCAAATCAGCGCTTCAGTCTTGAGCCAGCAAATGAATTAATTATACACTGATTTTACCATGCATGCTCGCACACCCAGTGCACAACTGAGAATCGGGGCCCCCAGTTCTAAAGCATCTGTTGAATATTTA
This sequence comes from Forpus xanthops, assembly GCA_032466535.1. Lineage (NCBI taxonomy): Eukaryota > Metazoa > Chordata > Aves > Psittaciformes > Psittacidae > Forpus > Forpus xanthops. The sequence continues at coordinate 3,538 of JASSUY010024608.1, forward strand.
CACCCAGGTCCTCAATACAAGCTCATTTGTTTCTTTCTGGCTTGGAGCAGAGAAGTTAACATCTGCTTGCAAAGGCCATGCAATCACACTGTGCCCTGCAAAGTACAGTTGGTTATGGAGTGGCCTAGGGGCCTGTTTGCAATTAGGCAGGAATCATAATAGATGCATGTATTAATTTTGTGGAACAAAAGAAGGAGATGGGAAATACATGTTTTTTCATTAATGAACGCTCTATTTTCTAACTGAAGCAGAACATAAGTGGAGGTAATTTTTCCTTCCTATTTTGGATATTCATAGGAAAACCTGTGAACTCCTGTGAGCCATGTGGTCTTACCCATACATATACACAGAGTTCCAGGAGCAGACCCCTTTTTGCATTGAGTATGTCAAGTCTTACTGATTTTAACTGTCATTGAGGAAGCACAGCTCCTCGCTAGGCAAAGAATCACCTCTTTAAGAGTCTATCTAAAGCATGTGGTTTGAATGTGAGTGCAGAGCTGCTGAAATTCACACCTCAGAAGTTGCTGAAGGTAAGGGAAGCAAATAAAAACGTTAAATTAATGGAAACATATTTTGGGAAGTGACGATCAAATAGGAATAGAGGTTGAAAAACTGATCTGGTGGTGCAAAATGAGGTCTTCTAGTCAGGATTCAAGTGTCTGTTACATGGAGCCTCAATAAAGTTTATGCCCTCACAGTGTTCTATAAACCTAAAGCAGGGATTGAAGGTAATAGATAATATAACAAGTGCTATTGGAGCTCTTTTTACCAACACCCACAGCTTCAAAGAGGATATTGTTTGAGATAGGACTTAGTGGTTGGACTTCACATTCCTTTTAGTTGATCACAATGAGGTGCTAGAGCTGCTATTATTTTCTCAGCTCTTTGTATCTATTAACTATAATGCTACCTTTGTTTCGTGTTGCAGAGGTGTCCACTGGAAATGCTGTAACAGGAGTATTTCTACAACCTTCCTTTTAACAGAAATGGGGCAATCTGACCTACTGATACTGGGGGTTTTCCTGTTCAAGAGCAGAATACCATCATCAGCCTCCACAGAGCTGAAAAGGCTGCTGCTAACCCGATGTCCTTTGCTATGACAGTGACATCCAATGGCTCTGCAGTCCCCCTCAGTCGGAGCTGTTGCAGAGGGAATGCCTGGCTTCCCGGAGGCTTGGACACAGTTTTGTTTCATCCCAGCTTTTATGCTTGCCTCAAACCAAGACAAAGAAGTTCTGAGCTCTGCAAATACAGGAGCAGCTTTCTGTTACACCCAGCGCTCGGGGTGCATGAGGCATCACCTACTTTTGTGTCATTAGAAAGTGATTTATACTCATATAGGTTTATACTCTGTTTGTTGAGGACTTGTTTCTGCAGTTCTGAAGCAACTACCACCACACAGCAAAGGGGAAGCTGTTGTTACGTGTACCCTACTGCTGTGTCCTCTGAAGTTTAAAGGTTCTGGGTGATCAAAATCATCTCTGCGGCAGTTAAAATGCTGAGAATTGAGATGCTTGGTTGTTTGGGGGGGTTGAACAGAATGATGTTCTCTTAATTAATTGAAAGAGAATTAATTACTTCAACTTTGATTATTCTGTGGTTTAAAGCTCTTCAGCTATCAAAGCAAGTGACTGAAAGAGCACGTGATGATTTCTGATCCCTCATACCACCGATAAATGGGCACTTCATGGTTGAAGAGAGCCACACACAGTTAGCAGCTTCAATGCAATGTGTTTGATAAACACTGCTAAAATGAGTATTTCCAACATGTGGCAACTCATAAAGTGCTTTTGCACTTGTGCATGAAGCTGGTTTTGAGAACTTTCGGTGCTGTGTTCTGTAGCCACTCATCAGATGATGCTTTCTGTATAACAATGGAAGGAAGTAAAATTAAAACTGTGTTATCACAAGCTGAAAGTGTTGTGGAAATTTGTGCCAGGTTTTATATGAAGATAAATCATGCCCAGCCTCTCAAAGCACCCATTTCCCACTGACAGGCTATCAGCGTCCCATGAAATTGTGAAACTGCTCCTATCTGTTAGAAGTAAACCCATGTGTTCATCCCTTCTTCCTCTATAGATGGAGGTCAACCTTTCTAGGGTTTCCAGTTGTAATAGGAAGAGGCAAAGTAAAACCAGCACAGAAAAGCTAATTCATTCTCCAGCAAGACAAGAAGCACACAGGATGACATAGGGAAGCCCACATTTCCTGTTTGCTTTTAAAGAAGGAGATGGAATTTTGCTTTCTTCCCCGTCTTTGGCACCACATTTGCACTGCACTATCAGGAGAGGAAGGATGTTGTGAGACTCAGGGTGCCTGGGTTCAAGTCCCTGCAGTTTCCTGAATGATGAGTAAATGAATAGAATTGTTATTTCCTGCCTGAGTGGGGCACTTGGAGACATGGAAGGTATAGCTGAAGAGAGATCATCAGGCAGGGGCAAGGGGTCATGATGTCTGCATGGCTGCTTTACTGCCAAACTGTGTCATGCTCCTTGATGCACCAGAATGAAGGTCCTGGGTAGCTGCCTCGGGAGGCTTCATGTAGAAGATCTTTCAAGAATCTATTTGGACAAAGCCAAGATGAAAACATTCCAGGTCTATGGACCTGTGCTTGCCCTGCTCACTGGCTGCTGGTCTTGGCATTCCCCAAAGTCACTTGAACCTTGTACTGAAGCAGTTTCTCCCTAAATTTTACCTGGAGCTGATGGTGGATGACCCCCATACCCTGGCTGCAAATCCATCACATTGCCCCTGATTCTGAACACTTTCCTTGGATACAGCACAATGAAGCTGAGATTTGAATATTTGCCATGGTGAATGGGGCATTCCCAAGGAATGTTAAGGAATTTGGGCCATTATTTAAAGAAAAACTTTAATTTACACTCGGAGTTGACTCAGGATCTTGCACATGGCCCTCAGTGCAGCACATTTGTGTCCAAATATAGTCCCTCTGCTCCAGCGATAACTGTGGGTATTTCATCACACAATGAACATTTCTATACAGTGACAGACAGACACTCACTTGAGAACTGTGTGTGTGCTGCTGGAGTGCTTAGGTGGGATGTGACCAGGCTGTATTTAAGTCTCTGGCATGACTCCACAGATATAGGTTGGGTCTTTTCTGTCACAAATCACTGCAGATCACAGTCTCCCGTATTCTGATTCTTCAATGGCATCTCACTTTTCTTTCTCCTCATGTTGGCAGAATTCAGCTGATGAGCTCTCATAGGGTTCCATTTTTACTAAAAACACCCACTTCTCCCAAGAAGTGTAAGTGAAGGTGGTGGTGCTCAGCCCTTCTGAATTCCAGAATATAGCCAGCACCTATGGGAACTAACATTCTGGGGTGCCTCAAACTGTATCTACCACTGGGTTGTAGCTATAGCTCAAAGAGGAAGTAGGCAGTGAGAGACATCAGGACTGAAGAAGGATGGGGAGCACAAAGGATGAAAAAAGGAACAAGCACAGTAATACTATTTGGAAGCCTGACTTCTCTTCAGCTGTGACTGTAAACACACACTGTACAACCCTGATCTTATCAGATTAATATTAGTGCCCCAGGTAGCATTCTTTCCCATTACCAGGCAATTTTGGCGATATTGAATTTACAGCTCTAACAGGTCCTTCACAACCCAGCACATTTCATTTGACAGGCTTAGTTTGGGCACAAACCAACCCAAACCTCCCACCAGTGATGTTGTCACTCCCTTGCTATCACTTATTTCCAATAAAAATGAAAATTGCTACTCTATGATGTGGAACACCCAAATAACAGCAGGATCTGTAAAACCATGCTCCCAGTGCAAAAACAGAGTAAGAAAACCTTGTCAGAGGTATAACACACTGTTCTCAGATCAGCATTGGTTCATGCCACAAGATTTATGATATGAACCTTCAGCTCTGCTTGAAAGCACACTGCCTTGAAAAACACATGGCTTGCACACAGCAGAGGGACAAGTTGTGTTCACCCAGGGAGGCTTTTTAGTTAGAAGTAGTTCTGTTCACTTGCATGTATCAAAACCTAGCAGAATACTGAGGGCAGGGAGCATTACATACTCAGATATTCCCACTGGATAAACGTTATTCGTGGCCACATGTATAACTTCCATCTGCCAGGAATGGGATGGGATAGGTGAATATTCCCAAGACCAGCACTTGGAACAAAAGGAGCAGCCAATATCTACATATATTGCTTAAATCAAGGAGCATTATTACGCATGCAATAGGCAAGCAATAAATAAACGCACATCACACCAAAACCCTACCTCGTTGTTCAACAATTAGATATCTAAGTCTACAATTGTTTAATTTGGAATCAGAATCTTCAATAGGATCTTGGATTCTTCCCTTTCCCTATTGGTTTTAGTGCTCCATGTCTTGATATTTCCTTTTTCCCCGATTTTGTCTTTCGTTCCTTTTTCGGGTGGTGGTTGAGAAGGTTCCTGCTCTACTGAAGGCTGGGTTAGACAACTGTGCTCTGTAACACCTTGATCTAGCTCTTTGGTCTCTGGGAAGCATAACCCTGATTCCTGAGTCTTTGCTCCTGTAGCATCACTGGCACGTACTGAGGTTTAGAGGAGTCACTGATGGCCCTTGAGACCATCTTCTGAGCTCTCTGAAACAGCAATTCCTAGGTGCAGCTTCTGCAATCGAAATTCACGTTTTCAATGACTTGAACAGACATTAAATTCCTATGAAGAAACTTTTCCATGGCTCGCCAAACCGTATGGTATAAACAAGACGTACTTTGTGAAATATCCCCCATCTGTTAAGTGCCTAAGTGCTTGAAAAGACAATTAAAACCAATTCCAAGGGCTGCAAAAGGCACTGAAGTGATCTCAATTTCAATCTCACCTCTCAGCAAACGCTCTCTTGAAGCTTGGAGGAAAAGCTCAAAACCAGGAAGATCCCAAGCAAAGTTGCAGTTAGTTTACATGGGAACCACAGCTCGCCTATAAGCCTGGAGAGGATATGGGAGCAACACACACTGCAGTACTTCCCAGCCAGCACAGACTTGCTGTCTCTAGCAGGGAGCAGTGGGAGGTTTCCAACTGGACAGACTCACATTGTCAGGAGGGATTACAGCTCTCCATTGTTACCAACGAACAATGAACCGCTTCAGCCTGGAGATAGAAATGGCATTCTGCCTCCCAAGGAAGACATCATGTCTAAGGAGTGAGGAAGAATCAAAGGAAAGATGTAAAAAGTCATGAAAGCACAATTATACTAGATGCATATAAATTAATAGCATTAGTGAGATAAGGCATTCTTTAATAACAGAGATAACACTATTAGTGCAATTACTGACCGCCTGGTTAGGTACTGGGGAAGAATTCAATCCATTACACTTGTGGATAATGCTGAAGTATTAGTTTCAAGTTCTTTTCTTGTCTAGTGGCTCACTAGAAATGGCTCTAATGCAGCAGACACGTTCTGGTGTCAATGCCTCCTTTTAAACACCAATCATCAGGCAACGTCTTCAGGCTGCAAAGCACAGTCAAGCAACTCACGCTGGTGCTCTTACCAATGCAGGACTTCAGGTTTAAGAAGCTGCTTCCTAGGACTTTAAATAATGTCCGTGACCAAAAAGTGATGCTGCTGCAGCTTTTCATCCCAGTATGCACAGTATTCTCCTTCCTCTGTATCAGAGGCATCTTCTTCCACTGCAAGCAATGACAGGCACCCACTTACTGAAATGGTACTGCGATCATGTCATTCAGCGATGCACATCACTGCAGTTCAGTAAAATTCCAGTGCAGTAATCATAGCCAGGAGCAACATATGTGCAAATTTGTGTTCCCTGAAACAACAGCCTAATGCTGGCTGGATAGCTGGCACTGGGTAAAGGCAACTTCAGCTCCTAGCACCTGTAGGGAGGGTCAGCGAAGTCAAAGAGGAATAGGGATCAACACTCCCAATGCTGTCTTCCAAGATCCTTTCCTTTACTACTTCACTCCCAGTCCCTCTAAGCTTGGGTCCTCTCTTTCATGTCTGATGAGATATCCCTTATGGTCATGACCCACATCTCCCAGTATTTTCTGTTCCAGTCACAACTCTTATGGAACAATTATAACTAAAAGAGAGAAGAGACTTTGCACCTGAGAACTACCAATAGCATTCAGTGCATGCTCTCTGTGAAGCACAACGTATATTGACATATTCATACATTTACATTTTTACTATTGAAGCTATGGGGCAAGATTTTGGTGTGCTCCCTTAACCCTGGTGTGGCTTTCCCAGCATCCATACAGAAGCTGTGTTTCACTCTCAGGAGCAAGTGTTGTGTGATTAAAGGGGTTTGTCAAAGCAGCACGCCATCAGCAGAGCTTGTTTCCCCACATTTCCCCATTCCAATCCCCTGAGCTAAGGATGCTCTTTAGGACCTGAAGTCTTCATGAAAAATTGCCTTTTGCTCTTTTCATTTCATAAGCTCCCTCCCACAACCATTTTATCTTGTATCCATTACTTTTAATTCTGTACAAAGAAGCATAGCTCCAGTGACATCAAATGATGTATTGGCAAGCGCTGTGAGATACTGATACCAAATACAGAAGCCATACCCCTGAGCTGTTTGCACCTACTTTATTCTCCCTTGTGGCCTGCATTAGAATAAGGCCTGGAATGAATTGTTATTGTAGCTGGTTTTAATACACTGCTTTCAACCTTTATGAGTTAGGTGGGTTTTAGATGTCTATCAAGTTTTGAGCTCATATGCAATGGGCCCCAGCAGCAGTGTTTAATTCTCTTCTTAACTTGCCATTGATAAACTGCCCATGTTATTAGTAGCCCACAGCCTCTGCCATGGGTGGCAGATTTTCTGTGGCTCTATGTACTCTTTGTTATCAAAGAAACAAAGCTTGTAGAACAAATCTGTCTTTCCCATTCTGGAACAGAAGAACTTCTCTCTCCTGACCTCTTCTGACTCTAATGCAGTAATAGGTTGCGTGGAAGAGCAGCGTGAGGAAGGTGAAGTGATCCAGAGCTATGGTGGGAAATGATTTATGCTGATGGGGCTTTCTTACCCATGCTCAGTGCTGCCCCTGTTTGTAGTTGCAAGAAGCATCTGTTACGCCTTCAATCCGGGGACATCTTCTTCCTATTCTGAATGCCTTGAAAAACCTGTTTGCAATCATGAGCAGCACTCCATAGACATCTTACACCAGCTGGACGTGCTACTGACTTCCTGCCTTTGGATACTAATGCCTGCTGCCTTGTACGCACTGTTTGCCAAGCACAAGTCCTTAGGCCTTACCCCAGGGTACCAGCAAAGATACTAACAACTGGGCAGTGGCAGCTATCTGCTCAGTTCAGGCAGCTTTACTCCCACTTACTTTTCCTTATTCACAGTATCATGTGCCTAGGACTCCTGCCTGCAGACCAGATGCCACTGTGCAATGTGCTGTACAGGCAGTACAGAAGGAAGACTTTCTGTCAGGGAGAATGGCAGTAAGCTTCGATAAAACTAAAGAGACAGAAGGCCCCTAGGATGGAATGTGACAGAGAGCATTATTGCAACATCAAAAAGCCACAGTTAAGAGTATGCAAACCTTGGAGGGGAGTGGGTAGGAAAGTAATCTCGAATCCTTTCTTTTGGGTCAAGAAAGTGCAGAAGCTGAGGATGTGGTGCTGCAATAAGTAATCCCCTTTCCCTCACTGTCATCTTGTGGAAACACTTATCAGGCTGCGGTCTGGACCTGTCTGTATATGCTTCACACATAAGGCCATGAAAAATTGACAACTGATTTTATAATGCAGAATAACACCAGGAATGAATTCATCCATCACTACAACAGAAGCTAACCTGGAAAGGCTTTCACGGGTACAAACACAGAGCCCTTCATTCTGAGCCATCTCCCAAACATGTGATGCTATAGCACAAGAACACTCATCAGCATGCAGGTATTCTCTGAGGCAGATGAAACGATTACCAACTCTTCAGAAATCTGAGGATTCTTTAACAAACTGGGATGCATTGAAGAAGCAGTAAAGAAGGGTCCACTTATAAAGAATCAGTAATCAAATTGTCATATAATAGTCAAAAGATCATTTTATCAACTTAGCAATGTATTTGTAATCATCTGCAGACCTACTCTCATCTGCTACATGTAAGAGATGCTTTGAACCTATAGAATCATAGAATAGTTAGGGTTGGAAAGGACCTTGAGATCATCTAGTTCCAACCAACCTGTCATGCAGTGATTGTTAATTCTGACATGCTTCATTTCCCCCACTCAGGTTTCTTCTGGGAATTGGTAAATTCTTTGGCAGAAAGAGCTCCACAAAAGCTAACTTTCAGTAAAGTACCCTCAGTTTTCACCACTTCATAGTTTGGGAACTTTTCGTTCTTAAAATATAAAGCAGATGCCTTCAGATTTGCATTATTTAATGAATTATAGAAGAAAAGTGAGAATATATTTTTACCACCCGTTACTTATGATACACCAGTCTTCATTCATGTAAGAATGCAATGAGGAAATTCATGTCATCGAATCCTTCTCTTATCACATAGGGTAATACATATGCTTTTGCAGGTACAGAATCATAGAATCCCAGCCTGGTTTGGGTTGAAGGGACCTCAAAGCTCCTCCAGCTCCATCCCTGCCACGTGCAGGGACACCTTCCATAGAGCAGTTGCTCCAAGCCCTGTGTCCAACCTGGCCTTGAGCACTGCAGGGAT
>JASSUY010024615.1:0-25311 GCA_032466535.1 Forpus xanthops
GGTGGTGAGGCACTGGAATGGGTTGCCCAGGGAAGTTGTGAATGCTCCATCGCTGGCAGTGTTCAAGGCCAGGTTGATCATAGCCTTGGGTGGCATGGTTTAGTGGGAGGTGTTCCTGCCGGTTGGAACTAGATGATCTTAAGGTCCTTTCCAACCCTAACTATTCTATGATTCTATGATTCTATGATGCAGTAGCTTCCAGCTTGGAACAACATAAAGCCAGTAGTGTTAAGTTCATGGGAAAACGTGTCTTGAAATCATTCCCATTTTCAAATAAAGCCATACCACAATTTTTCAATACCAATAAGCAATCAGAAGTTATTTCCCAGCATCCAACGTGGTCTTGAGTTTCCAGCCAAAGATGTAAACCCACACTTGGCTCTCACCAGTACTGAAAGGAAGGCGAGTAGGATGGTGTTGATCATGATATGGAATCACTCGCATAGCAGGATGCCTTTTGTCATCTGCAACTTCAACTGTTTAGTCCAAAACATTATAAAACTAGGCAAGTAAAGGAATTATTTGCATTTCTCTGGCACCATTTCTCTCTTGCACTCCCTGACAGATAGAAACTTCAAGCACGGCAACTTCAGCTGCAGAGCACCATGCAGCAGCATTGTTATGCACACAGTTCCCTCTGTTGTCACTCACAACTTTATCTGGAGGTTGGTTCTTGCAGCTAGTCAAAGAATTAAAAATTGCTAAAAAATAAAGCCCAGATGCTGGCTTTAAATAGCTTTGGGGGTGATAGTATGTATTATAGTTGGTTATAAAAAGGGTCGACAACGACTGAGGGGCCTCAGATAAATGTGTCATGACAGATGGAACAAATTCAGCCCCTGTGTCCTCAACAGCCACAGGTGAATAAAGCAGCTCTAAGAGGCAAAAAAGCACATCCAGTGTGCAACTGTCCAGGAGCTGTGGCATGAAATATGGAGCTTAGGGAGAATCTATGCCTTGAAGGCACTCACAGATGCCTGCTTGGCACCCAAAGCTTTTACATGACAGGAGGCTCCCCTCTATCTAAGAGACAGTTAGATGTAGTGCTTTGTCAGATTTTTACATCAGAGAAAGTCGTCTAGAGAACTTGCTCAAAGGGTGCTCTGGGTCGTATCTTGGGACCGTTTTCAACTGAGCTGGAATTACCATCTGTCTTTGTTCAGCTGTAATAGTGATTTTTCTCCTTAGTAACTGGTGCAGTGCTGCATTTTCAGCTTTAGTCTGAGAACAATGCTCATAACACACCAGTGTTTTAGTTGTTGCTAAGTAATATTTATTGTGATCAAGGTTTTTTCAGTCCCTCATGCTCTGCCAGTGAGGAGGAACAAGAGGAAGCTGGTAGGAAGCAGAAACAGGACACCTGACCCAAACTAGCCAGAGGGATATTCCATACCACAGCATGTCATGCCCAGTTGTAGGGAGTCATCTGGAAGGCTCAGACTGCTGCTAGGGTCAGGCTGGGTATCAGTCAGTGGGTGGTGAGCATTTGCATTGTGCATTGGTTGCGTTTATTGTTTTTATTTTATTTCCTTCCCTTTTTAGTTTCATATTCACTCTCCTTGTTGTTTCCTTTATCATTATTATTATTGGTGGTAACAGTAGTGGTTTGTGTTATGCCTTAGTTACTGAACTGTTTTTGTTTCAACCCATGGGAGTTACATTCTTTTGATTCCCCTCCTCATCCCACCAGGAGTGGGAGGAAAAAAGGTGGGGAGCGGGTGAGGACCTGTGAGCTTCTGAATTAGCAGCTGGGCTTAAACCCTGACACCATCAAAACTCTTCAGCCACCCAGCCAAGAAGAAAGACCTTTGAAAGTGGTAGAAGCACAAGTGCCTGTCTCCACCCTAGCTCTCGGGCTGCCTGTACTGGAAGATTTACAGCATACTGGTTCCTGCTCTCACAATTATTAATGCTTTTCATATTAAATATCCCTGGAAGAAAAATGACATCCAGTATGGAACTGTCCAGGATCTTCATTGCTAACAGCCTGGCGCTGTCCAGGCTTCAGTGCCAACAAATTTAAATACTTCTGCATCTACCTACATTACTAGTGTTTTGGACTGCAAACTCTTAAGAGTAGCTCTAAGCAGGAAGAATTTTGTACCAAATTACTTTCATCCCTGTGGATTAAATGTATAACCTGAGCAAAATTTGAGCCTGTGCGTACAGAGAGAGGTTTGTAATTGCCCGACAGCCTGCAAATTCCTCTTTTTCTTGTAATGTTCAAAGCAGAAGAAAATGAGGTCTCTAGGGGTAGCACTGGCATTTTAGATGGAGGAAGTGTGAAGCAGCAGTTAGTTATTAGACTAATAGAGCATCTGATCTGTGAGATACTTTCTAACAGGCAGAAGATCTAATGGTATAGCTGAGAAAGACATCTTTTGGCAGCACGCATCTGCCGGCTTGGGCTCTCAGTAATCTGGAGACAGGTGATTAACCTAGTGCAAGGGTGATACAAACTCTGACCTGTAATATGGATAAAGGACAGAGAAAATGCCCAGGGAAATGCTGCTGAACTGATTTAAAGACTTTAGAAAACTTTGCATGCTCTGCCACAGACTCCCAAGTACATTCATATAAAAAGCATCAGCACCTGGAGGCAAGTGTGCTAACTCTTGAAGGCTAGAACATAAACTAAGTATATTTAAATGAAATATTAGAATGAATAACCTAAAGGTCTTTTCCAGCCTAAACAGTACTATGATTCTGTGATGTATCATAGCTTCAAGTATGCATGCTGTTTGCTAGTGTGCTTCTGCCACCTAGGATAATAGCACCTTTATCTCCCAGTTTTTGTTGCAGGAGCAATAACATCTGAAAGGAGCCAACTGCTGGTGGTAAGCTGGGGGATAATTTAGAGTTGAGCCTAAGGCTCCCTCTGGAGTCAAAGGAGAGAGTATGGTGCCTCCAGGAAGGGATTTAAAGAAAGGACCTGAGTAGCTGTGGGGAGTACTGTCTAGGGAAAGAGAAGCACTTCTCTCTGTGCCTCACTGGAGCTATGCCACGCCAGGGCCAAACTTAGCCTAAGCAGCCACTTTTTGGGTTTTCCCTTCATACCAGGGTAGAGCAGATGATGCTAATTTAAATTAGGTTGCAATGCTGGAGCAAAAGCATTAGCTCATTGTAAGGCAAGGGACATTGTCTAAACAAATACTGTGCTTGCTTAAGCATTACATAAAGTTTAGTTAATTAGGCAGTTATTTAAACTCTGGTTGATTCTAGGGACAGTAGTTTTTATTTTTGTATTATTACATATCTCACCCACATGGCTTTAGTTTTCAAGTATGACAAGTATAACTATAAAGCCAGCATCTGTGGAAATAGTAGTAATACTAATAGGACCATATTCATTTGCAGAACACAGGAAATCATTTCTAGTAGTACCTGAACTCCTTTAAATGAATAAGTAGTACTTAATCAATTTATTGATTGTGTTTATCCTACATCAGCTCAAAAATACACAAAGAAATACATCTCTTACCAGATATTCCCAGTCACAACTAAGCTTAGTACATCATTAAGTCTTTATATTCTGGACTGGAATAAATAGATGTTACTTATGATCTGGGATGCATTGCTGAAAGTTAGCAGAAATGTGCTGAAGTCATAGGGAGCTGCTCTGTTAGCTTCAGACACCTTGCAATCACATCAATGGTGCTGAATATTTTATCTACTCCTAAAAAGTTGTGACATGTATCGTTAAGTACTATGAGATTAAGCGTGCAACAGCTTGTTCTAACACAAAGCATGGCAATTGATTGTAAGGATGGACTGCTTTCTAAATCTTCAGGATATTTCTTGGTTTTGGAGAAAGGGATTTGTGAACTACTGTCCAGATGACTTTAAAAACCCATCCTGGAATCTGTCCTTATCCTGACTCTTCTAAAACAACTTATTAATATTTAGCAATAAAAAGTGTAATGAACACAATCAGCAGTCCTGATACAATTAGCACAGCTGGAGAAAGGTTTTTCTTGTTTGGTTGATTTCGAAATATTTATAACTTCATTAATGAAACAAATAAGCAAGACAGCACTGTCTTGTTTTGATACGAAGCACTCTTTTGCCCCCCATGGCAGGTAGAGCTTCCATGCAAAACAGAGGGGTTTTGCTCCTAACTGGCAATGGTCCAGCTAGAACACAGGTTGGTTTGCTATTAAGAGTCTTGTTAAGACAGTGGATGCAGTGTATTCCCTTTCCATAATCTACCATAGAAAACACTCAGAAATATAGGAGTTTAATGCTTAAGAATCCCTTTTACTAATTCTGTGTCAATAAGAAAATGCTTTAATTTTTGTTGGTTTTGGGTAGGGTTTTTTAATTGTATAACACTAACCATTGCATAATAATTAGCATGTAATTAAACATTAAAATTTAGACAGTCATCACACTCCCTCTGATCCACAAAAACCCCCAGTAAACAATTACTCTTTAAATCCTTTTTAATAAATGAATATTCATTCATCAATATTTTCATAAAGCATCTATTCATCATTCCATTTTACTATTCTTTTTTTTTTTTTCACTGTTGAATACCAAAAATACATAGATGTGTCTTAAGCAAAAAAGACTGGGTTTTGGTTAATCTTTACAATGGGATGAAATCAACTTAGAGTTAAACCACCTTAATATTTCTGTTGTTTATTGACCCTTTGGGCTATAACACAAGATACTTGCTTTTATTTTTAAATGCATTTTACAAACAAATGGTGTGTAAATGTTATTTATAGTAGTCTTGAGTTAGAAAGGAGTTAATTAGCTATGAAATACATTATTCTGTTTGAATTTGGTTGAAATTACCATTTTTAGTCTTAAAGCCATCTATGGTTAAAATCATACACTGCAGCTAGCATAAAGGGACAAAAGCCAGAAAATGGGAGGTCAAGGCAAACATTGTTTTTAACACGTGTGTGTGTCTGTGTGCAAGAAGTGGTGCTGGGACTGGAGGAAGGGAATTGGCAAAAAAAGGCACAAAAATGCATGTTAGAAATGAAGTGTTAACAAGTTACATTTCCCTGTTTTTTTTCAAGACAAGCCAAGACTTTGATCTGTTCAAAGTTCAAACTGCTTCTGCCCCACATAATTTAACTAGGCCGATGAAATCTCGTGAAAACTCTGAAATGTAAAACTGTCCATTTTTGCAATGACAAGCAAGGTGGGGTGTTCAGCTTCATGGAAGGGTCTGCAGTAACATACTACTCTCCAGTTGTGCAAGGGGTAAGACAGGGAGAGCCCTCAGACACTGAGTTCTCTTGTCTATGCATGGTCCCGAAAACACACTTTGCCCTTTTGCTCTCTATCTAGACAGTGATTTTCCACCTGCTTGGAAATCCTGGTTGAAGCTACTGGAGAACTGATTTCATCAGGATCTGGAGTACACATTTTGATCACAACTGAACAGTCTCTGCTTGACCACAGGATCTATAGGAGCTGGGACTTGAAGAAAACAGAGAATTTAACTGTGATTAAACCATAGAGGGTGGGACCACTTTTCTCTTAAATCCCATTTTGAGGGTAGTTTTTAGGGCGCTTCCTGAAGGACTTGCTTGATGGTAATTTCATTAGGGTAATTTTCGAAAGGGAAGCCTTCCATTTAAATTTTTTATAAAAAAATCACATCTTGTTTTATTTTATTTTGTCATTAGGATAAAAACTTGGGAGGTCTTTTCAGCAATTCTACCAAATCTGTACTTTGGGAGGGTGTTAATTGTTCAGTTACTTTGATTATAATGATGACAATGTGCTCTCTAATCCCTTCACAGTTTGAAGCAGCATTAGAGAGTTCATAATATACTGTGGTTTACCAATGGGAGACAATACTGAGGAGCTTTCAAACGCAAAGTTTTTCTGCTTCAGCTGTACAGGCTCCTTTGAGGCTCTTCATACTGTATAGTTGTCTGCAGATACAGTGCTTAAACACTGCAATTACAGCCACTTTGCACCACTGCCAAGGATGCAGCAGGACTGCGGTGCTGATCCTGCACATACCAGCAGCTGGGGATCGCATTGCAGCTTTCTGTGTGGAGCCCATTCCTGTTCAAGGAGCAGCCTTGAGGATGCAACAGACTTTGCAACCCAGGTTCATCTATGCTGCATTTCAGCCCAGAGCAAGGTTTCATAGTTCAGCTGTAAAGAGTCATGGGTGGGAACAGTAATGGACTGTACACGGCAGCAACACAAGTATCATTGCTCTACTCACAGATATATCAAGTATTAGGGAGAATGGGGGTCATTACAGAGCCAAAACAGCCTTTTTAGCTTCACCCGGTTTTGGTGGGTTTGGTAGATGCATATCCACACATTTTTCTCCCATAGATGTCTCTAGCTAGCATCCAAAGCTCTCTCTCTCTGCCCAAAATTCCTATCCCATGTCCAGAGGAATTCTACATGCAGAGAACTGGCAGGGCTAAGCCTGAATTACTTTGTCTTGTTTTTTTCTTTTTTTGTTTTTTAAGATCTATTTATGCTACTGTTTTTGTTGTTATTGAGAATGTACATGATAGAAACACTGTTTACAAAAAATATATCTTCTTTTCTTTAGAAAGTTTTAGTTCTGATAAATAGCAAATTAAGTTTACAGATCTGCAATTGGCATACCTTGATGACTACAATCTACTAGACTGAAAAAAGTTGGAATGGCAGTGAGGGAATGAATTGAGATGAAAACCAAAATGGTCACATTTGCATGAAAGATATGTTAGAATATAGTTAATGCTGAAACAAAACATACTGTTTGCTATCTCTTTTGATTTGTGATGACAGCACACTACCTTGGTAAATGGACGTGTATATACTTTCAATATATAAATAAAATATGAAAATGCTCCATTACTGAATCAAAGTATCAGAAGTGCTCTATTCGCTCAATTCTAGAGGATAAAAAGTTGTAACATCAGAGAAACAAAAATATGACACAGCATGCGGTCACAATAGCAAGCACATGGAAGAAAAATACTGAGAAAATATATGCATATTATGCAAACATATTTTACATTAACATACAATGTTATAAGAATGTTAAATAATGTGAATGCATGTTTAAAAAAGGCTACAGCTAGGTGGTTTCATGTCAAAGTAGCAAATAACCTGAGACATCTATGCTTTCACTGGAATAACAATCTTTAAATCTACAACAGATGTAGAACACACTGACAGCAGTTGAATTCTCAGCTAAATTATACTAAAAATGTGCTGTTCTCTTTCAAAATGACATGGCAGCTGGAACCAGTCCAAGGGAAGGGAAATGTGCTGTACATTTACAGTACTTACAAAAGATTCATTTCACTGTTGATGGACACTTAAAATGCTTTTTTGAAATATTATGAACATGTGTATATCTCCAAAGACCAAAAGCAACACTCCTATGATCATCTTGCTTACTACAGAAGAGAAAGCAAGAGATCATTAAAAATAATGTCCATTCAGGAATGGGGAAAAAAAGTATTATGACATATATAAACCCAAGAAATTTTAACAAAGAAAAATAAATTTGGCTCAATGAAATCACAGTTGATGGATCTGCAGTATAAATGACTTCCTTTAAGCTTATCAGTGTAACTCTACCGATTTATGATTAGTGTGTATGGCAGCATTTGCAATGTTAGTACTGACTTTGTACATGTTTACAGATGTTTGAAAATTTCTGACAATCAAAGTCTTGTAGGGATAATACAACACTTACTTTCTCAAGGCTTGTTGTTTGGACAACACCTGCCTTTTGATTCAAAAAGTTCCTCTGAAGTGCTTTGTATGTTAAAGTGTCCATAACCTCAGAATCAATGTGGACATGTGTGTGTGCATACATATATTTTTGCTTTGCAGTATGTGCTTTTAAGTACACACAATTCTTTGCTACATGTATTCACACATACATGAGAATGGTCTATAAGTTCATATATATATATTTATGTATAAATATATATATAAACTGTGCAGGCAAGTAGTACTTCTCTTGTTATAACTGAAGTCCTTTAAAAAAGTTCAGTCACTCAGTTAACATAGTATAGCCAGTAAATTAAGTTGAAAAGAGAAAACGTGAACGGAAAAACCATTCTTGACCATCTGTCGATGGCATTCACATCTGTTAGATCAGGGATTTTTATTTTCAGTTGTGAAGACCTCCTTCGTAAATGGCCCCTCCTGCTGTGGGGGCCTGGTCTTTCTGACGAGCGCCTTCCAAGGCTTTCACGATGTGAGCTTTGTTTTCTGTACTGTATTCCTGAGTTGTCAAAGGATATAGTTGAATTTCGGGCCTCTGTAACACTGGTGGTGACCTCGTTGCTTGCCACCTCGTTGTGAATTTCAAGCGATGTTAACAGAATGTTTCCATGGGTGTCCACCTAGGGGGCAAAACCAGAAATATAAATTGTTTCAAAAGACTTGAGATTTATCAGCAGAATGTGGGTGTATTTAAATCTCCAAACCCATACATATTTTAAGAACGTGTGTATTCATTTTAAGCATGTGATAATCTTAGGAAAAAAAAAAAAGGGTAATACTCATAGGCCTAAAATTAGGCAAGTACTTAAATACTTTTACAAACAGGCATATCGTCACACTACCAATCTCCAGTACAAACTGCATTTGGCAAAAAAAAAATCATTTCCCTCTCCCTCTAAACCAGCTGCATTTTAAAGGGCGGTAGTTCAGTGAAACTCAGTTTGTGTAGTTCAGTGAAATCTCCACATTGCTGGCAAAAGGGGAAAAGGATGGATTCTGTCTCTGCCATGGCAGAAAATAAAATTAAACTGGACTAGCTTTTTTCTATCTGTGATTTAAAACCAGCTGGAAAAAAATGCCTGTGAAGCTTGCTAAAATCACAAGAACAGTCTTGATCTGATGAACTCTGCATTTTGCAATCACAGAGCTTATTTACAAGTTTTCTCTTCAGCTTTTCCTTCCATGGTCATTTGCACAGTTTTCCAATCACGGCAATGCTTAACTGTAGGGTTTTTCCACCTGGGTAAGTGATCTTTAAAGACCAATGAACTTAGATGTGGAAGAAAGCTGCTGAACCTAGAAAATAAGTGCCACTCTTGCCTTCCACCTCCATATTCAAGAGGCAGTGAGCACAGTGTTGAGCGCAGGTGAGCAGTGTGATACCATTTTCAGTAATTAAGGGGAAGGCTGTGATCTTTTATAATTTACAAATTAAGGGCCAGACACTCCAGACCCCATGAACAGCAATAACAGAAGAGTTGCACAGAGTTGGGTTTGGCTCCTTCATTCCAGAAAAATCTTCAGTTCCCATAAGTGGCACTAAAAAGAAGTCTCAAATTGTGCTCAGTCAGTATTTGGAAGCTACAGTGGTGAGACAGCACCTCCCCTTGTGCCCCATGCCCTGAATGCTGGAGGATGGGGGGAGAACACAGCTGATGCTACAATCAGCTCCAACTTTCTTGATAGTTTTTGGAAAAGGAAAATGACAGATGAAGGTAAAATACTCTGCTCTGGGTATTTTCAGCCAGTTAATGCACATGTGACTGTTCAAGTGAACTCACTTCCCTGTGTCAGACACAGATAGTGAATCATGCCATACAGGATGATTTCCTGTTTTACATATATAATTTAATCATTCATAATTCATCCTGCAATTAATACATATTTCTAATCTGCCACATGAACTAGATGAGTTAACTGCAGCAGTCAAACATATCATCCTAGCAGCATCTGTTTAAAAGTGATTGATAAAACACACTGTTGTCATGGCCTTTTAAAGTTCGTACAGTCGCCTCATACCATGTCCTTTGTAAGCTTTGTGTGATGCATTAAAAGTACATGTGGTTGTGGCTGTCTATACGCATTTATCTTCTTTCAATCTTGTTAAAATTCTGTAAAATGTGTATTTTTTTCATTAAGTATTGAAGATAGAGCTTATCTTTTCTCAGAGAAAACAATTATAGTTTATCAGTAATGCTTTGCCAAGCGTCTTGCAAATTGAAAAGGAATATAAAATACTATGTCTGACATACAGGCAAGTAGGAAAAAAATGTCCTAAGGTACCTAACAAATCCTGCTGTTTTAAGCAACAGCACATTATGCTGATTAGCGCCTATAAATAAAAATAAACAACGTGATCCAAAATAATGGGGTGGAGAAGCCTCAGTGGTGATTAAGAAGAATTAATTTTCCTCATGGCAGAAACCCGTTGGGTACAAAAGTATAAGCCTGAGGTTTGTAGAAACGAGTTCATGCTGTTGAGCAGTATCTGTAACCAGGGAATACACACAGCTGTAAAATACAGACATGAATCGCGTCACTCTTATGGTGGTCTCTGAAAGGAAGAGTTTCAGTTTTCTCTGGTTGGTTGGTTGGTTGTTGTTGGTTGTGCTGTTTTGTTTGTTTTTTTTTTTTTTTTTTTCCCACAAAGATTACAAATTATGATCAGGATTTGTAACAGCATTGTGTAAAATATCTCCATAATCTACCTTTTTCATATGAACCTTAAAACTAAGTCTGTCACCCAGACCCCAAAGCAGCACATATCACGTCCTTTCCATCTCCTCCTACACTTTGAGAAATATCTTTCAGCTTACTAAAAATGCCCCAGCAGAGGCTATTTTGCTGGGCTCCATCCTGACAGCACTGCCTTCTCTTTGCAGGTTTCTACTCCCTTTCCTTCCACCACCAGAGGTGTCAGCTGGTCTTTCCCTCAGGGCTTCCTGATTCTTCCTGCCACCTACTCATATACAGACATCATCCCACCCATGGGTATTTTATCCTTCTACATTGAGCCTGGATTTTTGTTAAGTGAGGTGTTGCCTGAAAGCTTGTATTCTGGAGTGTACACTTACATATTCTGGCTTCTCCTGCCCAAGGAATTAATTTTATTCCTCTTTCATTACACTTCATATTCGCCTTCATTTTATCTGCCAGCCTTACATGCCATCCTAACATGGCTTCTGTGTCTGATCTGCCAATGATGCTGCCACTTTTCACCGCTTGTGACTGCATCTACAAATCAAACTACAAAAGCTGTAAAAGATGTTGCAACATTTGTGTAAATTCTTTGTCTGAAAATGCCATCATGTCCCATGAAGTTGCATGACAGCATGTATTTCCTAAAAATCACAAATGAAACATATTTGGAGACATCTGAAATGATGTTAATAGAGCAACAGACTTGCATGTCAAATACAAGGAATGAGCAGATGGAGAGAAGGAGGGGTCTGCAGAAATTGAGATCTGGCTTCTGGTCCACAGATACTCTTGGGATCCATTCCTAAAAATTATATTGATTCCTTCAGTGGTTTTGGATAAACCACCTAAGCCACCAACAGCATTAGAGCAATACATGCTAATGCTTTGCGACAATCTTAAGGTAATGTTGTGAAGTATGAATACTTAATGCATGCAACATGTTAAAAAGTATTTGTACAAAAGCATGACTTCTGAATGCTTTAAGCAACGACTTAAATGACTTTGACAAACATACACAAGCTCTCCCGGTGAATAAAGAAGCAAATCAATAATGGTAGGGTATCCTGTGCAAGTCAACTCATGTTTGCCAGAATATACAGGTAAGGCAAAATCCTCCATGAGTGAACATGAATGTTGCTCAGTGGCTCCAGGGAAAATATTACAGATACAGATTAAGATAAGTAGCTAAACAGATTACAGTCATGGATACATGTGATGAACAAGGCCATGCTTTTGTTAAAACTTTTGTTTTGATCTTTATGAGCCTCAGAATAAAATTTTATCACATGTCTCAAAAATGTCACTCTCTGTGCAGTGGAAATTAACCCAAAAATGTTAAAGCTAAGCTTTGCTCTTGAGCATTGTTTATAAATTGGAGAGATGACATTGTAGATTTGGATTTCCCCTCACATCTTACCACCCTTATTTAACCTAAACATTTTTCTTTCTTGCCTTCTCTGCCAACCGTGTGCCTCTGTGCTTCTTGTACTCTCCTTTCTGCCCACTGTTGCTCCACTTGAATCCATTTAATCCCATTTTCCCACTGTGGTCTCCACTGCCGGTGCTCCCATCTTCTTTCCAACGCAAGCCAGGGATGGTTGCTTCCATGGAGTGTTACCCAGTGAGCTCATCAAAGCGGAGAGAAAACAGCTGAGCCAATTAATTAACTAATTCCCTGCTGAAGCAATATGGACCCAAATGTGCAAAACTGATGCTTACATTTCAGAAGCAATTTTAATTGAACCCCATCCTTCCCACCTCTGAACAACAGATCCTGCACTAGGGTCAAGTGACTGAATCTCACATACTCTGGAGGCTGAGAAGCATGAAATCCTACAAGATGTTTAGACACAGAAGAACATATGAAGTTTTGAAGGTTCACCATTTCTGAATTATACGTGTTACAGCACAAATAAAAAATCTAAAGTCTCTAGCAGCCTAATATCATCACAAAAAAATTACCGTAACTTACTTCACTGAAGCCAGAAACAGGATAATTAAGATAAGGTTCACAAAGAACCTCTGATACTTGCTCTTGGAGGAACACCATGTCACCAGTGGGCTCAGCTTAGATTGTACGTTGTGGGTATGAAACTTTAAACATTTACACTTGAAAAGTACTGAATCTACTTCTCAATTCTAACAAGATACTAGCTCATTTAGATGTTAAGTATTATATTTTTCAATAAATGAAAGACCAGATCTGCTACAGAATACCTTTCCTCAATTAAGATTTTTAGAAAACCTCAGCTTTAATGCCAGTGAGAAAATACTTTACTAGGGTCAGGAAACTACCATAAGGCTTGATTTGCTATTAGGTAGTATCTGAATTATTTCAGGTTCATCTAGTTCTCTGATTAATATTCCATAAATTTTAAGGAGTACTTTACAATTAAATCTTTTTCCTCATAAGTCTTTCACTACCCTACACAAAAAGAAAAATAAGAAGCATTTTTGCTCAAACCCCGTAGGTATGTTTAGGAGTTCATAAATCCCAAATTTTTAAATACCATGTAAACACTTTCCATCATATGAAGTAATATAAATGCAAATAGCGGGTTTAAATAACAGCATAAAAAGCCATCTCTGTAGTTAGTCTTGCATTATTTTACATCAGAATTACTATTCAAGTACATTATCCCACAAAACAGATCTCCCCTTAGAATCATAATCAAATGGAAATTATTTTTGGTGCAAATTATAATCTAGACTCCAGCTACCTGATTCTCACCTTAACTGCCCTGCTGCAAGCGTCTGTGGTTTTGTAAGGGGTAAACTACCTCATAGTAGTTTCCAT
Organism: Forpus xanthops; assembly: GCA_032466535.1. Lineage (NCBI taxonomy): Eukaryota > Metazoa > Chordata > Aves > Psittaciformes > Psittacidae > Forpus > Forpus xanthops. The sequence goes on from JASSUY010024615.1 coordinate 13,217, forward strand.
CTTCTTTACTTAAATATATAAATTGCTTTCCAACTTGTAGAACATTATGTGATCGGTGCTTAAGTGTTATCTGTGCTTAAAACAAAACTATCTGATCACATTATGCCTTGGATATTTTAAACATCATTTAAAACTGAAAGCACAACAGAAAATACTGCATTTAGTGTTCTTCCTGTGTCTAAAAGTTGATGCTTCTCTCACTACTGTTTTAATATGTTTTTATTAATTAGTAAGCACAAAAAAAGATTGAAAGAGAATTGTGTTATATCAGCCTAGGAGATAAGCCCAGCGTAGCCAGCAGAACTGGGAAGATGGAAAGATCTTGAAAAACAAGGCAAGTATGAAGAAGGAAAATAATCAGGAAGTCACATATTATTATCACTGTCCACCAAGTAAGAATTAACATTGAAGTATGTGAACAGAGAAAAAAATAAATAAATGTATGGTCCTCCCTTGCCTGTGTTTTACATTGTCTGGATTCTTACAATCTCCAGGCTGTACTATGGATTCCACATACAATTCTTCTTATTGTCTCTGGATTTACACCATTCATACTAGTGCAAAATGGCTGCAGAACAAAATTAGTACATGCGTGAGCCCACCAGCGCACACTCAACATCCTCATCATAAGTGCAACTGATGAGACTTCTTCCCACAAGAACTGTGCTCATCACCCTTGATGGATATTTTTCAAAACTTGGCACCTACTCACCATGCTCATGTTTCAGAAATATCTCACTGTTCAAAACAGCACCAAAAAAAGTACTCAGGAAAGATGAAGATGCACAGGAGAATACTGCCAGTTTTGCTATTCTCATATTTCTCAATTTAAACTGAGTGGTAATTCTGCCACAGCAGCCAAGATGTTCATTCTCAGAATAAAATCCCACTTGTGAGAAGGGTTGCTACAATTAACAATTCCTTAAAAGCACTAAGTAGATGTAAGTGGCCTGAGCCTCTATTCTCAGCAATGCCTAGTGGGAAGCTGCTGCCTTGGCCAACAGCGGGGGTTTGAGCCAGGAATCTCCAGCGCTAAAAAAAAACATGTAGTGACTGCCTGAAGAGAAGGGCCTTTTTATAAAGGGTTATGCATTATTTTTGTTCAAAGGAAGCTGTTCCCACATGTCTGACAGCCACAGGGGGTTGAAGCTTGAATGAGCTTGTGCGATAGTTACCCTCCTGATTTGATACCCTGGGGCTGAACTTTTGGTCCTACCAAACTGGAAATGTAAATTGCCACAGCTTGAACTAAGAAGCAATATTTTTAGCAGAGGACTGTTAGCAAATCATAACCTCTGTGGATTGGCCCAGAAGGAGCAATGTCCAAAACACATGCTCACCAGCTGATTATGCCAGTAGCCTCTATTACAAGAGTGAACAATAAGTGAGAACAGGATTGCCTTAGAGCTCTCTCATGCCGATTTAGTTGTAAATTAGGCTGTATCTGAGCCTTATTTAAAATAAACAATTCATGTAGCAAAACTGAAGCTGCACAGAGAGCTACAAATGAAGCCTGAATCTGCCAATGCAAACAGGAGAAACAGAATTGTTCTGTAATGATAGTGATCAATTTTCAAGGGAACACATTTTTACAGGCCACCTATTCTTTCCTGACAGCTTTTCCACAAACAGAGGATTTTAGGCACTGATACCATATGCAGAAGAAGTATTTTATGAAAACTCAAGACTCATTTCTTCCCTTATCCTACAGCTTGTCCTGATATATGAAGCAAAGTATCAGAGTATGAGAGGGTTTTTAATACAAAACTGGTACGTGTATGAAAATTGGTTATACACAAAAAAAAGGATCATCCTATGTTTGTCTCCAGAAACTATGGTTTACTGGGATTGGCTGGAAAAGTTCAGTGAGGAATACTATTTACAGCGCATTATCTGAAACTAAATGTGATGCAAAAGTAGTTAAAAGAAGAGACAGCTAAATGTGACATTTTCTTTGTAGTCAGCTGCTGATCCACAAATGAGTCATTTGTAAAGCCCTGCTCAAGTTTCATCTTACCACCAGTTCTGAATCTTCTGAAACCATTTCCAGAGATGCAGTTTAGTCATATATGTCTCAGTCACCATGCCACCTTCAGCAGTGCTACATGGGAGAATACAGGGCAGAGTTTTCCTCTCCTCACAGCTTTTCTTCGTCACCTCTGCAATGTGAGGACACTGTGTGTGCAGTTTCCATGCTGTGAGTACTCTTTCCCTTATGCCTGGAGCTAATAGGTTCATTGGGTTTATCAGACAGGCAGAGCTGGACAGAAAGCTATAACTCGAGCAGTGAAGCCAATGAGCAGCTCAGCAGCAACAGCTGGTGGAGCGTTCCTCAACACAGCAAGCCTCAGTGGCTGTGGAACAGGAATAACTCAGAGAGAAGGGCCTAAAATCTTGGCACTGGAGAGGCGTGCTCATAGCAGCAGCAGCAGCACAGAGATGGCTGTACCAGTTTTGGCTGTTCAATCCCATAACCTCTGATGCAGAACAATGCAAATGCATGTGTTAGGAAGCAGAGTTACTGAGCATCAACTGTCTGTTTGCAAAGCAATTACCAAATAAAACACAAACATATCCATATCTGTGAATATTGTGGCCTAGAAAATATTTGTTACTAAAATTCTCCTGCTCTACAACCAAATAAGACTAAAGAAAGCATAAAAAGCTTTTGCTACTATAAAAGCAGTATTTATAACCAAGCCTGTTAGCTTTTATTCCAGACTTCAGTCCTCTCTGACATGTAAAAAGTGAACTACAATACCAGTATCCATGCTGGTTCTACTGGTTTCCATGAGCTAAAATCCTTCTAACTGAAAATAATCTGGCATTTTCCCTCATCCTTCTCTTGTTCCCTTTGCTTGAGAGACAGATACTGCCTCAGCAGCCCTTCCAGGCTCTTATACCACAAGAGTAATGCTTGAACTCAGGACCTGTACACAAGGCAGTACGTTGTGCTGCCTCTGCTCTGCTAGTGCTGCCTCCCAACACAAACAAGTGATTTCCACAATGCTGCAGCTCCTCTTGGCTCAGGCTGAGTATATAGCACAGTTCACAGTTCTACCACAACGCTCACAAGTTACAGCAGCTGATGTGGACAGCAAATGGCTTAATGTTTATTTATTTATTTGGTTTAGTCTGGGCTTTTTGCTAGTGCCTTGAGCTAGCACCCGAGATCAGTGACAGGGTGATCATGCACATAGCTCATATACAAAAAAAAAATCAATTACTAAAACAAAACAGCAACACAAATCAACCCAAAATGGTAGTCTCAGAGACAGACTAAAAATAATGCCTTATTCCAGTTTTATATTTGAACCCTTTTCAATCTTCTTTCTAGCATAGCACATTTTGATAGTCATCAAATAGTGCTGCTGATAGCTGCAAAGGAGGCTGCCTGGTTTTAGGCATTCTCCCTTTCTTTCAAAATGTTGCTCAGCCTCAAATCAGGTTTGCTCAGTGACATGGTTTAGTGGTGGACTTTGCCATGCTGGGTAATGGTTGGACTTGATGATTTTGAAGGTCTTTTCCAACCTAGGTGATTCTGTGAGATTTGAAATATTTCCCAGGATTAGAAGTCTTCCTGGTCTGAATGTTTATACACTCTATGGAAGCCTGAAGCCTCACTGAAATCACAAAAGCTATAATTTCCTTGAACTCATGCAAAGCTGTCTTCATGGCTCTAAGCATTCCTTGCTATGCAGTGTGTCCTCAGTTTATGAGCCTCTCTCAGGACATTCAGGCCTTGAGTCCAAACTCTAAAACAAGAAGCAAGCAACTGCCAACAACCAGCCATTATTTCCATCAGACCCAATGATCTTCAAGGACACCAAAGGAGAGGTTGGAAGTTAATGCCTCTTTACTGCCTTGAAGAGGTCACAGCAAAGCTTGCAGAGCTTTGAAGTATTGTCTTTCAGGGCAAGTATGTTAAAAACTCTGGCATGATCACCTTTCCTGCTATATTTGAGGGTGACTCTACAGAATGGTGGACATAGAATCACACAGTTATAGAATGGTTTGTGTTGGAAAGGACCTTGAGATTATCTATACTTCCAACACCCCTGTCATGGGCAGGGATGCCTCACCCTAGACCATGTCACTCAAGGCTTTGTCCAACCTGGCCTTAAACACTGCCAGGGATGGAGTATTTATAACTTTCTTTGGGCAACCTCTTCCAGTGCCTTACCATGGAAACCATTTTCCTGCATCTCGGCTGTGGTATCTGGAAGCCCTGATAAACTTTGTCCAATGTAGATCTGCTAGATGGATTTTCCCTGAGCTGCTCATCCTGAAAGCAACGGGACCTCTTATGTACTCTGATCAATTCCCTCTGCTTTGCATTAGATAGGGTTTCTCAAACGACAAATTCACATTTAACATCCTACATCCACTGAATCTGCATTTTTTGTCTGTGCTTTTTTCGAACAAAGATTTCTGATCAGCTGTACCTGATGTTCCTGCCTTTTCCTGTTGTATGCTGGCACTGCTTCCCTGAAAGCACTGAATCCAGTAACTGCAACGAAGCTGTGTTGACTTCACCAGCTGAGGGCTGGAGATAAAATGTTTTCTACACAGGATGGGATCATATCTCTTTATTTATCCTATGTCATCTAAACAGCACATATTCACAGTCAGTATGAATATATACATTGCCACAGAGCATACAGAGTTCCCTTTCACAGTTGGGACTCCAAGGCAAACAAGTAACAAACTCTTCTTTCAGCTCTGGTGTGCTGAATTTCTTTCCTAATTTCTTTCATGCATGGTTGATATTAAACCAGCATAAAAGCCAGAACAGTCCATGGTATTTGCTTAGGATAGTCCAGAAAGAAAAGACTGTAAGGGCTGTAAGTCAGAAATGAGCAAAAAAAAAGGTTGATAAATGGTATGATCAAATTTGGAATACAAAAATCACATGATCTATGTATGAAACCCTCTATTTTTTTATGGACAATATAGACCAATTGATCTTAAAATGGGAAAACAGGCACGGGGTGCTGTTGGGCCCATTAGCAAGACTTGTATGGAATTATGTAAATCTTTTAAATGGGTAAGATTCACCAGATGGTTTCCAATGGAAGAACTGAACCTTAGTGTATATATCTGCATTATATTCTTGTAGCTAAAATCTTCTCAATTTCTTTCAATTCTCTTAATTCTCTTGATACTCTTTTTTTCCCCCATCTGCTTTTTTTATTGTTATGACTATTTATTTTTCTAGGAAAGGGAATTAATTCTTCTTGCTAGTTTAGTCCTAAGCAGCGCTGTGAAGGGATGGGAATTTGGTTTCATAATACAGTGGACAAAAATGAGTTTATTGATTCAAAAATTATTTCACAGATATGAATGTCAATAATTTGGTGCAGTTCTGTACTACATTTACTATAGCAGACAGAATCATTAGGATCAAAACCTACGGCTTGAAATTACTTTTATGATACTGGTATTTCATAAAAAGGTAGCAGTTCTGTCACTGTGACCTCTTCTAATTTATGGGTCATATTAAAAATAATCTTAATCAACAGAACTGAATGGAGAAGTCTCCCTGGAAGCATTTTAGCCAAAAATACTCCACCCTTGTTCTATTCAAACTGACACAGTTTAGTAACATCATATAATGCTAAGTACCTTGAACTTTTCTTCCAAAGGGCAAAAAAGGGCATTCATTGGATGAAGTAATACTCCAGGCAAGGGAATAGGCTCAAATGTAATCAGCACAGACCATGCTAATACTTGCTTCAGAAGTAAATCCAAAAGTTTCTCTAGGAATCATAATTTTCTGCTGGTCTTAAGCAGCAGCAGATGACAATGCCACACACAGTGGTTCAGTTATGCTGGCCAATTAATTAGTATGGCAGAACTAATCCTTTATCTGTTCTCTCCCATTCTAAATGTGTCTGCTCTAATTGAAGTGAGCAAAAGTATGCTCAGATCCTGGGTTGCCTTGTGTATATACTTGAACAAAATCGCAGCTAAATTATATTGGATTCAGAAAAATAAATGTCTTTGTAGATCTGAACCTCTATTTTATATCTAGTTGCACTCCCATTGTTTTCTTCTTCTTACAATTACTTGTCATGCGCCTTCGATTTCTGTATGCCTAAATATATTCTTCTGTGTAGGTTCTTGAATATAAAAATGACCAAGTTTGTCCACAAAAAGATGATGTGGTTGGTGATGTTTTTATGCAAGCTTTTTTTGTTTCAAACAGATACTTTTGTAATAAAAGAATAAAGAGCTTATATATAGATTAGAGAGTCTTACCCGGTTGCCTTCAAACTTTGAGCGGTCGTTGTTTGCCTTTGCTGTTTTTTCTGCAAGTTTCTTCTGCCTTTGTGGGCCCTTTCCAAAGAAAATGTAGTTGACAAAGGCGTATTCAAGTAAGGCCAAGAAGACAAATACAAAGCAGCCCATGAGATACATGTCGATGGCTTTAACATATGGAATTTTAGGCAAAGTCTCTCGCAGATGAGTGTTGATTGTTGTCATAGTCAGCACAGTTGTAATTCCTACACAAAGAAAAAGAGCACATATCTTACAACTCTAAGAATGCCACATTTCAATTTTATTTCCCCTTTTGGCAAATCTGCCTTGTCAGTGTGAAGAAACTTGAAAATTTGTGAAAGATATCTTACTGGTGACTTCACTGCAAATCAAAGCAAAATTAAAGCTTGATGAATTATTATTTTGTTACAGTATTTTCTTCACATGACTGCGGGAACAGCTACCAAGGGGTCTGGCACCACTGCCATGAGTTAATGTAGGTTTCATGGAAGCCAGTGTAGGTGTACTGATGATCCATTCCTTGGAGATCAAACCAAACTGATATGTAACAGAATGAGTGTTCATATAGATGGTGAAAGATTCTTCTCATGCAGTTTTAAATTTCAACAGTTAAACAGCTGTTTGAAGTTAGTCCCATAGCAAATGGAGCGAGGCAGACACCCTTTTTGAGCAGTTCATCCCATCTATTTTAGACACCTATTTCAAGGAAAGGTCAGTATAGAAGAGGTACTTGGGGATAACTAGTTTAGAGCAGTACCCTAATTTTTACACAGAAAGAAGTGAGATGAGCAGTGAGAGGCAGATAGGTATGTGGATTTGTGCAATGAAAAAGCTAAGGGAGGAGAGCAGCATTTTTATGGTGATTGACTGGACACTAATAAAGTACCTAGAAAAATCTATAAGGTGTGTCAAGCCCTCATTTATTTACCTAAGGATAGACACAGCACCTGAAAATATATTACAGGACACTGTTTTGAAAAGCTGGTATGAAAAGCAAATTTACTGTCAGTCTGCTTGAATTCACAATAAACTACTTGGTCTGTATCTCTGCTGGAAATTTTATGGGAACCACAAATCACTAGTGGCTGAAAACAATGTTTCACAGAATAAGTCTACATTGCAAAGCCAGACATTCTACTACGTCCCCTCCATTACTGTTTTCTCTGGTTTCATAATTATACCATCAGTTTGTAAGTAGTCACTAAAATGCAGGCCGTACAAAAATACAGGACAAGAGAAAATTGCTGCCATATCATAAAGCACAGCTTCTTTTACATGAAGAAACAGAAATAAAGACAATATAACTCAAAATCAAGCTGTCAGTGTAAACAGTGTCACTCCAGGGAACTGCAGTAGTAGCCTATAAGGTTCTGTAACAAATATTTTGTATATTTACTATGTCAGTGTCATGCAGTTTTTTCAGTGCTTTTCCTCTAAACTGTGAAAAAAGTGTGTGTTGATGCCAGATGTTTGGTGATCCAGAAGATTAAGTACACTGAATAGAAAGATTGCTATCACTAACAAAAAAGAAATACATCCCATAGGAGACCTGGCACCATGAACGCAAATGCCCTTCTGATGATCAATAATTTATTTTAAAGCACAGTTGGAGAAGTAGCTGACACTCACCTGTTATGTAAAAACAGGATAATCTTGTGACTACAGCCATTCCCAAAGTGAGAACTCTCAAGATTATTTTTCCCCTCACTCAAATGACTGAATTTTGGAATTTCTAGGACTAGCTAGCAAAACCTCAGTACTGAGCAGAATTGATGGGTTTGAATATATCTTCTGAGAACAGCCATATACTAGCCTCTGTCTGCAGTATCCATAGTGCAGTCTCTGCAATGAGCTGGTGTTTGCTCCGTGTCTGGATTTTCTGGGTTGAGTGCAAGCTGGAACACAGGTGGCATGTGCAGCAAAGGAAAAGGGACAGGAGTAAAATGTGGAAGTGAATCAACTAGAATTAGGATGTTGTAGAGAACACGGGCTTCCTGTATGGGTTGAGTAAAAGTTTGTCTCCACATCCTTAAGAATTGCACAAAGAATCCTTTCTCTAACAAATACCCAGGCCAGCAGGCTTTACCCTCCTCTGTACTGCACTTTTCAGTCAGATATATAGCTCTAAAGCTTCTACATTGCCTTTAAACTTTGTTACCATCTCAGATCAGCTTCTGACTCATTAAAGGGGCTACTCAAAGGAACACAGGATTAGACCCGCGATACTGAACTTTATACAAGCATCACAGACATTATCACCAAGGCACTAATTGTTTTCTCAGAAGAATCTATGAGAGGTATTTTTGTCCTATCAAAAGGGATATTGATTTGAAACAGAACATCTGGGCTCCTGAGCTTGCCTGGAATGTTCTTTCTGACTTTTATTCTAATATTTGTGTTATCACAGTACAGTACTTGATGAACTTGTATTACAAAGAAATAGGCCACAAGACCTATAATAAAAAACATGTGAATCCATCATAGAAGAGTATGGAATATCACTAGGTTTGGTAACTTTGTCTAACCATCTATTCTCTTGAGCCCTGGCCAGTATGTAAAACCTAGATGCTGACTGATATGTTTGAGGTGCTTCCTTCACTCAATCATAATGCCTCCAGGGTGAATCTTTGAAATGCAATAGCTCATTTCTGAATATATCACAGCTGTTTGGACTTTACGTCCCACCTCCCATTCAGTTACTACTCATCTGCAACCTCCTGAACATGCACTAGCTGCTGAGTGGTAATGCCAGATTGTGTCATACTCGTATGAATCAGCTAATCTACAGCATCTGTATAATTACTGTACAGAAACTGCAGTTAATCTACAGTATCTCCAGTTACCCAAGTTCAGATGCTAGTAAGGTGATATTGCACAAAGGTATAGCTGTGATAGGAAGGTATGTGCTATTGCGAAGCACAGACTAGAAGTCAGGATTCGGGATGATAGGTAGCAGTACTCATAAGGATTTATGGATCCATTTCATCTTCTTTGTCCATAGCTATACCTGACTATGATTCTGTAATAGACAAAGTATTTCCTATGAAATATATTCATAGAATTATGGAATACTTTGGGTTGGAAGGAATCTTAAATATCATCTACTTCCAACCCACCTGCAATGGGCAGGTACACCTTCCATTAGACCAGATTGCTCAAAGCACCATCCAACACCCCAAGATCTTTTTCCTCAAGGCTGCTCTCAATCCATTCCCTACCCAGTATGTATTTGTGCTTGGGATTGCCCCAACCCAGGTGCAGGACCTTGAAGTTGGCCTTATTGATCTTCATGAGGCTCGCACAGGCCCACCTCTTGAGACTGTCAAGGTCATTCTGGGTGGCATTCCTTCCCTCCAGGGTATCTACTACACCATTTTGAAGCCATCTTCAGTTATCTAAAGGATATTTTGATCTCAATAGGTCTTGGACAGGGATCACCAATATGTGTCAAATCTAATCTTTTCTGCCATGAGGTAAACACTGTTTAATTGTTTTTTAAACAATTAAAATGCACTTAGCATACTGTGCATTTTGAGGGTTAAGCAGAGTGTAACAGTCTGTAGCTGATGTGCCCCTGTGCTCTGAACTAGTACGTGATTCTTGAGACCTGCTCCTGCCACTGTCAGTTAAAGATCCAGAACCTTAGAAGGAGGCCTAGAACTATACTTCCCACACTAAGCTGGATTAAAAGCCCACACTCAAGAATTTGGGATATGATTTTAGAGCTGGTCTCCTTGCTGAATCTACTGACATTAACTTTGATAAGAATAAGGCTAAGACCTGCATGATCAGCTCATATTAAGAGATTTAGTGGTAGCTACATTCTTGCATGGAGAGGAAACCTTATCACTTTTGAGGCAAGACTGACTGATATGATTTTGACGGAAATTATTTTGGATTATCAAAATGCTGACATCACATTGCAGTTTTTTAACAACCTCCAAAGGCTACATTCAGTCTGACATTTTAATGTCCTATTCATTCTTAGCACATACCAAGGGCAACTCTTGCTGCTGATGCATCATAATTGATCCAGAATGACACCCATGATAAAATGGTAATCAGTATGGAGGGCATGTAGGTTTGAAGAATAAAGTATCCAATATTTCTCTTCAACCTGAAGCTCAGTGAGAGTCTTGGGTAGGCACCTGAGGAAAGGGAGGGAAAACCAGTGTTATTTGTACTGAAGAAAAAACACTAGCAGATATTTGTCTTCAGTTTCCGTAGAAACTAAACCACGCACATTTCATGGGGTAATATGACATCTGTAGAACAGTAGGGAAAACGCCTTCACTAGATTACTGGTTAGTATTATAAGATACTGTGCAGTGAATATGGTGACAAACAAACAATTTGTATTTGAGAAGAAAAAGGAGGAAAATGGTAAATTATTCTAGATTCTTGAACAGATGGATGAGCACCAGTTAGTTTTTAAAAACAGATGCTTAGGTCTCCAAGTAAAATGATTATTCAAATATGCAGTTTTATGTATAGTACTTATATTGATGTTAATAATGTGCATAGTTATTTATTTACAGGGAAGAGTTGTTCATGAGATGATACTTCTTAATTACATTTGAACTATGAGAAACAATTTACCTGTGGTATCAAAAAAAAAAATTGCAATGAATCCCAGTAAGAAAATGCCTCTAAGAGAGAGACCAGATCCTCTAAATCAATTAGAATTGAACAGAATATTTCTTCCAAAAATATTTTAAGTAAAAAAGGATTTTTTATATGTGTGTGTACATGCATACAGTATATATATAGATTCATGAATTGTTACAAGTGGAACAAATAATGTAACAAAATAAGAACTTAAAATTTAGTGTTTCAAAAAAAATATTTAAATTCAAATTGTTGTGTTTCAAAATTGGTGTTAAACTTACTGAATATATTTTATATATTTAGAAATCTTAAACAGTTTAAAAAAATTGTGTCTTTTTACACCAAATGCAAAGAGGATAAATCTGAGTACAGCTGTACAGGAAAAATGTAGTCATTCTCACAACATTAGCTCTATGATTTCAGTGTTTGCTTTACTAGTCTTAGATATGATACTTTTAATAGCTCATCTAAAAGATCTAATTAAATCAACATCCTAAAAACATTTCTGCACATACCAAGGATACATATAGATATTAGAAAACATCCCACCAATTCTAACGCAAATATGTGCAAAATATGAGAGATTATATGTAGAAACAAATTAAAATCTTCCCTTAAATTATGTTCATATATTTGCATATAAGCATTAGAAAAGTAGAAATTACTTTTGCCTGTATACAGAACGATGGATTTCCTGAGACAGAAAGTGAAAGAAGGAATAGAAAACTGCAGATTTCTCTTCATCACATTCTTGATAGTTCGATATACTTTGAGTCACATGACAGAAAATTCCTACAACATTCCAAGGAACCAGAAGCATCCAGGCAGTATCAAACAGTAAGAAATTATCCTTAATTGTTTTATCAAAATTCTCAGAAGAACTACCACTGGAAAAAGAAATATCTGGTAGATATATTAGTTTGCTGTGATTACTTCAATCAGTAGTATTTTTTCTTCCAGGATGAAGTGCCTTCTAGTTTCACTAAAAGATGAATCTTGGGAGGATCATAGCAATTTGTTTTATCATGAAAATCAGTCCAAGGTTTTCTGCTCTCTAAAGCAGTCAGTATAATTTTTAGCAAAGAAACATCTGCAGGTCCTGAAGGAGCTGGCAGATGAAGTTGCTAAGCCACTGTCCATCATATCTGAAAAATCATGGCAGCCAAGTGAAGTTCCCGATGACTGGAAAAAGGGAAATAAAACCC